>PRKT01000762.1:139979-186935 GCA_003671525.1 Saccostrea glomerata
CCCTTTATACAGAATTAAAAACAACTTCTTTTCTCTCTCTCCCTGGACAGATAGTAATTTATCACGTGATTATCAAATTACAAAGGATGCCAAGTCTTGGATCGATTCCCTTAACCTTAAGAATTCCTCTGTACATTATACCACAGTACACAGTCAAGCAGCCAATAAAGATTTAATTAACTACCAACACCACCTGCTCATGTACACAAATATTTTGAAGTCTACGAGCTGTATATATTACTCATGCAATTCAACATCTTTAAGTAGAAAATGTTAGGAGAAAATCACTTGTCATCATTAAACAATTAATCTCAAAGTAATTGTGCAATATGTATATATCTAAACTTTGAAAATGTTTAAAATGTCATCAATAATCCATGGTCAGGTCATTGTCAAATTAATTATCTGTCATTCACATGTGGTCTGCTATAATTTACTGTCCAGCTAGGGCTTGGAATTTCATAACGTACACTGGCATTATGCTGCACATGAATCTGCTTCATCTATCGATTATAATATTGATCAATATTATTTAAAACCCTAATACAGTAAAACTCGTTTAGTACGAATACGGATATAGCGAATTCACGGATATAGCGAAGTTTTTCTGGGTCCCCGGCAAAATCCTTAACAAATCTTTGTAAAATTTTTACGGTTATAACGAACTCTGATATAACGAATTTACGGATATAGCGAACTGATTTTCAGTCCAGTTGAGATTAAATATAATGAAATTTACATCTTTTATAACGAACTTTCAAAGATCTCAAAATTTGATAAACTGAACTAACTTTTTCTTTTTGCATTTGTATATAAAATTCAATTCATAATAAAACCTTGGTTTTCAATAATATATTTTGAAATATTTGCTTCCCTTACATATTTGGTAGTAACACTTAATTGAAGGAAAAAAATGAATATTACGACTTCGTTTTATATGTTTATACGAATTCATAATACGGATATAACGAATTACGGATATAAGTTAATTAAATTCACAGGTCCCCAGGACTTAGCTATAACCGAGTTTTACTGTACACTATCAATTTTTAAAATGTTCTAAACTCAATTCAATTCTATAACTTTCAAAATTCTGGTAATTTTTCATCAGGAATACCCTGGTAAGTCCTATTCACAATTTATAAATTAATTAAACCGCAAAATTCATTGTTTAAAATATAAAATTGATTAGGACAATTTTCTAGCTGCACAAACAAACAACAAAACGAGTAGTCTCATATGAGCAAGACAATTCTAAATTTAATTCCTAAATAACTCTGTTTAAGTGGGTTCTTTGTGTATCATCACCATTCAGTAAATACAACAATCTGATGTCAAGTATACACAATCTAGATTTTTAATTCAGCCTCTCCTATTTTCACCCACTCAAATGTTTTTATTACAGTTTTGTCTCATAAATAACAACAAAAGTAATTTTGTGTTCAATTTTCAACAAGACATGACAGCATTTCAGTGTAATCCCTATATTTCAGAAGATGAAATATGTGATGCTAGCGCTGATAGTCACTGTCCTGATTAATATGAGCAATACATGCTGGAGGGAAAATCAAGTAGCTGGAGAAACTGGTGATATCAAGATAGGTATAATGAATGAGAATCGATCTTCAAAACAAGAGATATTTATGAAACATATATCCCCCCTCTCTTGGACAAACATTATAGGATTTGCTCGATTGTACCAAAAACAGAACAAGACCTTAAGATACTTGTATGATAAATTTGTACACCAAATTTCATTTCAGTATATGCAACCTCTGCAAAGAAAATGAACAGAAACTGCAAATAATTGGAATTTTTCTAAATCCAAGGGACATAACTCTGTGAAAAATTACTTGATTGCGACTTTGATATTCTTATGATAAATCTGTATACCGAATTTCCCATTTCAGTATATATGCAACCTCTGCAAAGAAAACAAACGAAACTTGTTGAGCTGGCAGACCAGCTGACATTCTACATAAAATAGCTTTCATAGAAGCATTTTTTAATTCATAACTTGTTTATTGTGTCCATGTTAACAAGCACTTATATTTGATGTTATGCTATGAAGAATGTCAATGACAATGAATTTTCATGATAGCTCAATTCATTTAATTGAAGTTAACATTTCAATAAAAATAGAAATCTAAAATTGTAAACAAAACAGTGATGCAACTGTGTTCAAGCCCTTTTCGTTTTAGAATTTACAAAAACATTCTAATCAACCTTTTTTAAGTTGCTAATCTTTTGTTTACAAATATCTGATATCATCTGCACAATAACTGATAACCCTGTTATATTTTTTATCTTCAGTTCATTTCTAGTAAATGTAGATTTATACAGGAAATACCCACTAAAAAGGTGTACACAGGTATATCAAAAGGTGTACACAGGTACTATAAATACCTGGAATCAAGCTCCGTTTTCTTATCCGTGACCGGCCTCGATGCCGGAGACATTCCTCCAGTTCCTCAAACGAGAGGCTCTCCACCGAGCCCGACATCCACGGACTACTGTAATGTCTCTTAAATAATAATGCGTCATCGTCCATCGTGCTAATCTCGACTATAGAGGATACCCCCTTCAGACTATGGCGCAATCAGTCAACATAACATGTCATTTGTTAGATTAAACAGATTTCTACGAGAGCAGCTTCAGGAAAACCTTTTTGTTGCCACACAGAAATGATCCCTTCACTTTCCCGCTCCAATCAATACAAACAACAAGAGAAGAGGAGTTGTTTTCATACAAAGTGTTTCCATAAAAGCTCACTTCCCAATGATTTCATTAAAAATATATAACATTTTCCCTCCAGAGGCAATAATACAGACTGTTAAATGCAGGATGTGCAGCCAGTGTACACCTCAATACCTCCATATCACGACCTGCATTCATTAGGGAAAAAACCAGATAATTACATCGGATTTCCAGAATGACTATCTATTGGAGAGGTTCTTGTCCTTCTCAACTTTCAGCTGCTCCGTGATCTTCACAAACCATAAAGTATTTGGATTATTTCAAGAAATAGCCCTCGGATTTCTAGCTGGATAACTTCATTGGCTGCTCTCCCTAAGACTTTTACTTTGAAATCACTCTCTGGGGAGTTTATCATGCAATCTGAGCATTTAGCAAGAATTTATACAGGATGAATTCCTGAAAGTTTCCATCATCATTCATTATAATAGAGCGTCAAGACACACACAATATATAAATAAGGGAGAAAAAGGAAAATGATTTTCCAATGCAAAGGATTGTTGATCAATATAAAATCAGAACTGCTGATTAAGCATATTATTAACAATCGCACAATAAACACTTCATATCTGATTCAATGATCCATCTCACCGAAGTAATCCTAATCAATGAAAAAAATATTTTAAAAAAATCCAGAATGAAATGTAAAATCTCTCATAAACAAAACATCACATAATGAAAAATCCAAATTGAATGTATACTGTAAGAATAAATGTAAAATATTAAAACAAATCCAATGTACAGCATAACAGTAAAAGAATACACCCTCAGACTAAGATGTTCTATAGATAACAATCCATATAAAAATTCCTTCCTATAGATTGTGGAACCAAAACTACTTGTAACATATAATAGTAAACATGTCCCTCTCCTACATGTATCGAATATAAAATGTCAACAGCCTCCACAGATGGTGAAATTATCTCGATTACTTCATAGTACAACTAATCTAACTAAAGCCGAAAAACAAAAATGTCTACAACCTCTCCAGAATACAAAATGTGGTCATTAGAATTTCACATTTATGAGTCGAGAACCTTTCCTGGTACTAGATTACTCTTAAAGTCCACTGACGGAAAGTCACACTTACGGCTGTGACGTACCACAAGGGACCAACAAAAGACACGCTTACTGCAACCGCAGGTCTGAATTTCTAATTAATTCCATTCATAATGTGACGTTTATATGGTACTTCAAAACTGGTATAATCAAGTGCACGTGCTGAATTTAGAAAATTGAATTCCTCATGAATATAAAATCCATTGCATCAGTTAGTTTCAATGTATCTTTAGTTTATCATATCCCAAAGCTACATCCCAAACAGGCAAAGTCTGAATTGTTTATAATTTACATCAACCAACTCAAAGTTGGGACAATTTTTCTAGTAGGACATTAACTAACATTATCAATATGCGCATTCGCCAACTTTTTTCCTAGATGGTTGTTCTATTGCATGTTGTGACAAATGTTTTCCTGTTTCAGTGTATAAACCTAGCCCCAGAGAAACGGGGAATACACTAGCGATATAATTAATTACTGACTCCTAGGTCAATTAACTTCAGTCCTATACTCAGGATATGCCACACGTAATATTAATTTTATCCTCTTCTTGAAAAGCAGAAGGTCGGGACTTAGTGAATTACATCAATAAACCACATAATACGGTTCACTTAATAAAATATCTATAAATGCAACAGCTGCTACAACGTGATAAGGAAATAATATTTCGCAATCCTAATAAATCTGTATGGTTCCTTTTCCTCAATACTTCAGTATGATATTAAATAGAATTTTCCTTTTGTTAGCATGAAGAACACTTAAGTTTTCACCCCACATCAAACAAAAATTTATAAAATGTACATTGTCTTTCCTTTACTGTTAACACATGATTATATATTCCTTTCCAGGGATTCATAAACAAGCTATTATATACATGCAACCCGCAGGATGATGTATTATAATGCTTAAAACATGCTTTCAGAATGATAGGGTGGTTTCTTTTGTATTCATAACAGCAATTTCATTATATCTGTTTAATTAAATTAAGAACACCATAAATTTAATATATCAGACAGGCTTTCTATACACAATGCTCTGTGGCCAGCAAGCAACCACTGCAAAATAAACAAGTAGGAGAATGGAATCAAGTCTTGTACAAACTAATTGCCAATTAAGCACATCATCCCATAAATCTCAATATATCACAATCATCAGAAGCTAACAGCGATGTGTGCCTTCCATCTACGTCAGTCTATTGCCATCACCTTATGACCCAGTAGCATGACTGAAGAAATCGGAAGTCTTATCTACTACTTCATGTTTATCTATCCTGAGTGCTTTATCACATAATGGGATATCAAGGATAAACAACTGGCTATTAGCACACATAACAAACATTTTGTCTGGTTCGATATGTCACATTCCTTGAAGAACTGTTTTGCATTCCTTTGTGATATACCAAACGTATTTTTAAATGTTCACTATCTTTTGATTTCTAAACTATTTTCACGATTTGTTAACAAAATTAATAAATATGCACCAAAAAATGAAGATATTGGTACATGTATTCAAGTGATTTCGAGAATAGGGTTATTTAGATAGCATTTTCTGTGATCTTGCAAAAATGGTTTCATGTTTTTGTATACATATCCCAATTATTTATGAAAGAACTTCTTCCATATGCAATTTTTAATTTTTAGCAACATATGCCATCTAGCTGTCCCTGTGGTAGATGCAATAAAACCTTGAAAACTTGTTCACAATGGTCAGTAAAATCTGTCTCTTAATTATTCCTTAAATTAATTACTGGTAAATTGAATTATTGATGGAAATTTTTGAGGAAGTCTGTAGCATAAATTTCACAAAACTGTCATCACTTAGAGTCTTATCTGCACATACAACTTAATTTTTTTTCTTTATGTGCCTATAATAAATACAGACTAAAAATTACAACTTCAAGCAAGTCACGAAATCCAAGGAATGTAATTTGTCACAACTAAATTTCAGAATTTTTTTTTTATACACCACATACATTAACCTTTTAGTTCCTTCTAAGAATGTCTGAACATGTAAACAATAGCAAGATAAATACTGTATACAGTTAGGTTTAATTATGATGAGAATATTATGTCAACACAATCTTTCAAAAGATTGCACGTTTTCTGCATACCTTTTTTCTCAGATACCATGATGTAAGTAGATCTAGGAAGCATACAAACAATGCTTCAAAAAAATTAGAATCAGGTGGTTCTTTTACAAATATGAAAAGTACCTTAATTGTGAAAGCAATTTTATAATTTTAAATGATTTTTCATTTTTTCTATATCAATTTAAGTATCTTGGCCATTTTTACAGTCACATTTTTAGGTAGTTAAAAGTACCTATGCTGGTAAATTTAGAAATGCCTGGACAAAGTAAAATGTAGAAACTAATCACTCATTTCTTATAGTAATTTTAAGTCCACAAGCACACCACACTTTTCCTCTACTCTGAGCAGGTGTTTGCATTATATGAGGGTAATTGTTTGGAAACTATTGAGACACAGTATTTATTCTCTTTTTAATGAAACTCTTTTTGCTAAACAACAGCACATATATTGAACAAACATTAACATACAGTTAAAGAAAAAAAATATGTTGTAAATGCTTTATAATCTTTACGAATCAAAAGTTTTAAACAGAACTTTATGTACATATACCACTTATTTTGATTTATGCCCTAAAATCTCATTTCAGAAACTGCAATACATATAAAATATTTATAATAAAGTTGGGTCTCGTCTTTCCCTACACTGCAATATTTAAGAAGTTCCTCTACAACATCCATTTGGAATGTGTTGGTACATAAGATTTATGCAAAAAGAAATTTTAGAAATAACATTTGGAAAGGACGATCTATTTATATAATAGTGTTGCATTATGCATGTACTATGCCTAAATAGTAGGCAGGGTTTGACACATGGTGCACAAGCCGGAGGCGAGTGCACTATGTGTCAAACCCTGCCTACTATTTAGGCATAGTACATGCATAATGCAACACTATTGTTATTATTATGCTGACTGTTGTAATTATTTATGCGGCAATCCATTTGATGTTTTCCTGAAAATATCGGTGCTTACACAGCGCACTTGCAAGAACTCATTCAAAATCTTCATGTTAAAATTGGTTGCATGCTTAGTTATTTTTATTACTAGTATTTTCTCTAAATAAGTCGGGATTTTCTGTCCCAAAGCAGCTCATCTTTATTTTCTGTTTTGTTAGTAAGACTGATTTGTTTGCAGACGTCGATTCTCATTGATATTTTTCTTTTACATCCTTCAATCAAGCGTTATATAAAAAAGCGTTTTAATGACCCCATGACATCAGTTCATCTAACGATCTGTATGTAATTAGTTTGAAACTTTGTTGTACACATTTATTTAAGGTTCCTTAGAATAATATAACTGTTTTCAAATAATATTTGTCTATTTTCTCCTTCTTGTGTCAATTGTATAATTTAAGTTTATATGTGTAATAAAATCCCTCCAATCAGTGATCGTCTCTGTGGCGTAATCGATAAGGCATCGGACTGGCAACCGCATGGTCGTGAGTTCGATTACCAGCGTGTGCATGGTAGAATTTTATTCAGTAGATAAAGCCGTGCACTATTTCGGCATAGTATACTTACGCTATATAAATCCTTAGACCACTATGCGAGAATAGTAGGGTATGGGTTATATAGAGACAAACTGACAGGAAGCATAATAATACACAATAGCATTTAAGATAATTAAAAAGAGGCATGTCAGAGGTTAAAACCATATTCCAATGGACTGAAAATGAGTGCTGAATAGTACATGTACTGTCATAACAGCATGTTATATTCTTGTTGTGCACTGATGACTAAACTTATGATGCTGTGTTAATTTTAATATTTTTGAAAGAATTTAATATAATTAAATGAAATTTTGATACTCAGAATCACTGGAAATATTCTAGTTTATAATTTCACTTTGACATATTATCTAATGATTTAATTCACTAGAATATTTGCACATTTGCTTTACTTGTTTCTTGATAAAATGTTGATGAATTATCCTGAATTTACGTGTCAGTTTTCTTTATGAAGTAAATGTCTCAATAAGTTTTTAAACAGTCCTTGTATGTCAGCTTATTTGAACAAGTTAGAAGAGAAGAAAAAATTATCTGGTTGGCATTTGATTCAAGTGGAATTCTATATAAAACAAGTTTCAGCAAACTTCAAAGCAAGAATTCACCAACTTACCATGCAGTTGAGGAGAGGGGCATCTTTGAGGAAGAATAGGGGATGTATTGGGACCGACAATGGATTTACGAACTCGACTGAAAAATAAATTAATATATTGTAATGTAAAAGTATTGGAACAAATTTACAAACTTGACAGAAAAAAGATGCACTGTAAGATAATTTAAAGTATTTTCTGTTTTCACTTCTTTATCTCAATTGGGTTTTTTTCTCTTCATCGATAAATTCCCTTTTCATTTCTTTGCAGCGTTAATTACTAATATTTCAAAATTATATATTTTCCCCAAAGGAACTCTAAAACCACTTTATAATTATATAATACTTTTAACACTATAAAGTCTAGACAGTGATGGAAACTCCATTAATAATATTACTGTGTTTCTCTAAAGACACATTTTCACACAAATTCAAGCTTTATGATCTTAGTCTTAAATGTAGGATGTCTGGTCATTTATTTACCATGAACTCTTTCTGTAAAAACATTGGCGCAGAGGTAATTTACGGAGTATATATAAACATCGTTCAATCTATACTAATAAGACTGTAGTGATTAATGAATTAGTAAATCCTCAGACCAACCACACATTTTATTGGTCAGGTCACAATAAACTATAGAACAGCAATACTTTACTTCATTAGCAAAAATCTCAAGTCACGATCCTGTCTGTATATATACAGACATTATGACACATTAGAACTAATTGCCAATGATATAGAATATACTTAATACATGCCTCATCATTTACTTGTAAATTCATAGACACAGTGACAATCGCTAATGATATACTGTTACAATAGATCATGGCTTTAATAGCATCTAAAATGTATCAATATGTATCGCAAGTTCCCTTGTTTGTACTCATTTAAAGACAGCACCACTCTTTGTCAGAGCTCTCACAACTGGTCCATAGATACGACCTTGAAATGTATAAATTTATGTTGCATGACCTTGAAACATCAACATTATGAAAAATATTTAGGGCATTAGGGGCAACAAAGATACAAAAAGATAATAATTACCTTGCTCTTCTTCCAAAACCTGGATCCTTCTAAAAAAAATAAATGAAGGAATAATTATCATGAAGTTGATTATAAAAGCAAGTTAACTTGCATAAAATATTGTTAATCTCTGAAATAGTAAGGAACTCTTCCATTTTAAACCATATCTTCCTAATTTATTAAAACATATCAGACATGATTGACATACAACATAATGAATACTGGATACCTGTTCCTCAGGGACCAAATGCTTCCAAGGACTGACATTTTGAAAAATATAATTATTTTTGTAAGACATCATAGAAATAAAAGATAAATTCCACAATACATATGTGTATGTACATTCCAGATAAGAAGAAAAACACAGATTTACTGCTTCATTAACTCCTAAGCATTCCACTGGACAATGACACTAGAATACCCCATTGTGAACTGTGTTTTCACCAATGCCCAGTGACCCTTACTATAGCTGCAGGTGAGTACAATTCACTTAGTCAAGAGTATGCAGCACAGAGAAGAGTGGTAGAGGTCAGTTTATGTCTGAGTTCTACTCACTCACACTGTGAGAGGTAATCAGATAACTTCCTACATGATGTACGGTCAGCAAGTCTCTAACTTAGAGGGCATCCCCATACCAACCGCATCATCAGTGGAAAACTATCTTTTAGTATGTTGATATAAGATAGGAAGAGTGGATCTAAATATTTCACTACTAATTACTTCAAATTTTATCATTAATATTGCTACAAGGAAAGCAAATAAATTACCATAATCAAAATAAACACTGCATTTTACATAATGACGATAATGGTGGTTTTCTTAATAACGATGATGATGATAACAATAATGATGCTGAAGATGATGAATAACTTACCAGGCCTGCGGTGAGAGATGGAGCAGATTGTCCTAATATGGAATTCTTCATCCTAAGTAGGTTAGGTTCAATCAGAGCTCCTACACCTGAAAATAAAGTCAAATTCTACTGACTTTCTCTCATCTTTGAGAAAATACTGCAGAGTGTTTTACCACGTTTGTCTATACCAGACTGTATAAGAATTATGCTGGTGCCTCATTCTTTGACAACACATTTTCTGGCCCTGCAGAAGTGGGCATCCATTCAATAAGTTCAATTTCCAATATTCATGAGTGCCAAAATTTTCACTCAAGCCACAATATTTGGGTGAGGCAACATTTAGCAGTACATGTATTCATTTCAAATTCGTTGCTATCAATTTTTTTTACTGTTAATGTAAATATCCTTATTTAGACCCGAGTAACAGTAATGCATGACATAATGCAAACATTGCAGGTTATCAATTATTTACCAAGTTTCAGGTGCTCATTTAATTTTCACTCTGAGTTTGGAGTCTTTTAAAAGCTGCTGAACACAACAAAACAAGATTTATATGATTTTGGAAGATGTTAGTGCAAAACCAATATAAAAATTACCTGAATCAATTAAATACTTGAGAAATGCATAGCATATGAAAAGTAAATAAACAATCAAAACAAATAGCTGGAAAGCCACATCAAGCTCAAATAATTCTATTTTGCACAGGATGAGACCATCTCTTTATCAACTTTGAATTTCTCGTAAACTTTATTAGAATTAAAAATCAAATTTACTTTGCATGAAATTGAAGTCACCTTGATGATCTGAAATTTTCCAGACTACATTTTCTCAACACATTCCATACTTGAGATAAAAGCTGAATTTAACATGACTCATAAATAACTATATATGCCATTTTCGATATTAGTTTCTATAAAATTAGCACCAGGGTAACCTCTTTGCATTCAATGCACAACTGCTTTATGGTGACGAGTATGGGCATAGAATGTTCATACTGGATGTCTTGCATTACCTTTGTTTATTGAAATTATGTGTTTTTGTTGGTATACTGCACTGACATATGCAACTGTTATAGGTATCTTACTCGTCTGCTTTAGAAAAAGTACACATTTATTTTTTTTTCACGCTACTGAGTACTGTATACCATACATCCACCTCCATGGTTGATGACTATAACACTGAATGGTATATGTGAGCAGCTTTATATAGTGGCCCCTCAGATATAGCAAGAGTCCAATGGAATATGGTGTAAAAATTCCTTTACCAATCATGTTCAGCCTTAAGTATATTACAATTTAATGTGAATCTTTTCTTTATTTAAATAAATGGTGGCCAATCTGACACAGAAAAAAAATGTGACTTTATCATTTACTTGGGTGAGCTAAAAACAAGTTCTTTGTACATGTACTCATTTCAGTTAACAGCTATAGCAAATAATCTTTATGAAAAAAGGTTCATAGGCAACAAGGCTCATCTGAGTCCTCTTGGCCTTCCCTTCTCCATTGCAGGATTTAAAAAAAATCATCTATATTCATCATGACATATTGTTCAAATGAAAAATCATTTCATTATATTATATGGTCCAACCCTAGTCCCAATGCATCATACTTGAATCTATACCCAGGGGGATGCTTCTATCGAAAACATGATGGTTAACATGGACTTCCTTTTCTAAAGAAGAAAACATAAAGTTGTTGAAAACTTCTACTAAATTTTAGCCTTACTCTAACCATTGAATATATTTTTAAGGAAAAAATTGATTTGAATAACTTGAGCAAATTTAAAGATACTCCTTGTAAAAAAGCTTCCACATACATTTTGCCTTTGTTGACCCAGCGATTATGTTGGATAAATAGATTTAAAAATGACCCCACCCCATTTTCACTATTTCTTCATTATCTCTCCATGAAAGAGGTGTGGTCCTGAAATTCATTTGAAGAAACTTTAATGCCCTTAACACCAGGAAGCTTATAAGGCAAGTTTGGTTGACATAAGGCAAGTGGTTCTGGAAGAAATTTGGAAAGATTTTAAAATTAATGGTGATCATGACAACAGTGACAGAAAATAAACAGAAAAATTTTAATCAGAAAGGTCTCCCGAACCCTTGACCCAGGTGAGCTAAAGACAAATGGAGTCTGGTATTTTCTATTTTTTTTTAATTTCAAGTGTTTTTGAATGAGAAGTATGCACGTATTTGAAATCAGATTCTTTCCATCAGCATCTAAATGCTCTTTCACTGCCTTACCACTGAAAATGTACAGATAAAAATGTCTATGATGAACATGTTATAATCAACATATACTGGATGTCAACATGGTAAGCTTTACAACACTGTGAGAGAATTACAGACCTTTACAATAATTCTACACAAAATCCAATCTATCTTCTCAAGGCCTCCACAAAAACATCTCTGGTTTCCCATGAAAATCAATAACCTCTGGGGAAAACCAGAGACCAGGGTGAGAGGAATTAGTCAGATTAATTTTTCAGCCAGAGAAGTCAATATGTAAAACAGAATTGACATCTAATCCTTCATTTTAGTTTTTAAGGTTTCTTGTATCAGTAAGATCATGTTTCTTCATTTGTAAATGGGTTTGACATGCAACTAAAGAGTATTTATTTTCTATCTGTACAATAGTATAAGTATATAAACAGAGCGGTAAGGTCACACTATTGTGTGGTCAAACTGAGGACAAGTTGTCCAACCAATTCTCAGTACAGCACCACTAGCTTCCCTAATCAAATCAAAAAAAGGTCATCCTCCAAACCCTGTTTACTGAACAATTATAGTTGGGGACAGAGTTCAGTCCAATGGTTCAGAATTGAAACAATTTTTATCATTCATATTCATTTCATTTATTGGGCATTTATTCTTTTTCTACATTTACAAAAATAGCATTTTTCTTTCCTTTTTTTTTTTTTTTTAAATCTTATTCACGGGGGTTTAAAATCTATTTGATTCTTCTAATCTTATGCCCCTCTCTCTCAAAACTGAGGTGGACACTTAGGAGCATTGGAATATAGACATCTTTTGTATTCATAGTACAGATTTCATATGATGGGCCTTGGAAAACTTCAAAAGATGAAACATCTAGACTTGAGAATGAATTTCGAGGAATCAATAAAATTTTGACTTGACAAGGGGAAAAACCTCAGCCTGTAGATTTGAGTGATTACAAGCTTAGCAGTAATGTAGACTTACTGTGCCCGAGTCCTGTGTGACTGGTCATACTGCCGATATTAGCGGGGACACTGATGGGGGTACTGGGCAGACTCTCCCTCCGTCTCCTGGAATCCTCCGATAATGTCCGCTGTAACCTCCGGATACTCCCCGGACGACCCAGCGGAAACTCGTCCAGGCTTCGGCGTACATTGGTGGACAACGGGCTCGGAGAGGTGAGGCATCCATCAGACTAAAACATAAAGTCAAGATGACCACTTTAATTAATAATCCCATATCTTCACTCTTTTTCTTTCTCTCTTTCTCTGACATTCATTCCAAACATGGTGTAAATCAAGGTCACTTAAACATGTTAAATATCAATATCTTTGTTGCAGTACACTTTCAATATTAGTGGTGTGTATTTTCTTAAGAAAACAAAAACTGAATCTGAGAATTATGATTCTAGTCTTATATTAAATCCCTATACTGAGCTACTCTCTCAGCTGCTCTCTAAGACTGAATTGACATCATTCTAACAGATCGTGAGATGTTAGAGTTGAAGATAAAAAAAAAGGCTTAAAGGACAAAAGTTATAAACGAATTCCTCAAAATGGTTTTGTTTCAAACTTTTTGAAGTTCTGCAAATGCTGTCTGTGCATGGCTTTTTTTGTAGTTACTTGGGGGTACTCAGACTTAACAGGCAAGAATAATTCTGCTTGTCATTTTCACTATCATGTACAATTTTCATACAAATTTAAGCAAGGCCTCATTTACAAAATTGCCCAGGAGAGCAGAACAGTTAATGCTGAAAACTGCTTTTATGCTGGTAATCATGTGTAATAAACTAAGGGTAATATACCCTCTAATTCTATTACTGGATCAGATACATATCCTAGGAGACAATTACCGGTATATATATCTATACCAGTAAATATCATTGTAAACCTACATATTTGGTCGATTTACCCAGAGCTAAAGGGTCACTTCCATTGAAACAAGGAAATAAACCCTGAATGGAAAGAACTAGAGCCACAAAGCCGACAATTCATAGTTTAAAGCTGCTACACAAAAGGGGTTTACACAATTCCAAGGTTGAATAAAACATGCTTTAACAAAATATTTATCCCACACTCTGGAATTAATGAATTTAAATTTGTGTTGTGAGATAAAGATCAATATTTGCCAAATTGGCTTACTGCCCTGTGACAAGTAAAGTGCAGAATGGATAATTCCAAAACAAGGACAAAGCAACATATACTTATATTTATACATAATACATGTGACTCAGGTCTAGGTAGTTTCAAACTTAAATGAATTTTTTATTACACGTTTGACTGAATTCCTTGAGAACATGAATAAGGTAAAAAAATATTAAGATATCCACAAATTCAGTAGTCTGGAACATATCATTTGACAACCAACAGCAATTTTTACAAAATGTAATTTTCTTTGAAAATTCAGAATTGTAAAAAAAAAAATGTTTTTCATTTCCAATTTAAGTTTACCCACACCCTACTTTTAGTGCTGTGATAAAGCAGGGCTGAAGTTGTCAATAACAAGACTGATCACCCTATTACTTCTTCATTATAACCCTATATGACATTGGTTAACACAGTCAGTTCAGATAACTTATGAACGTAAACAAAATATTGTCATTTTTGCAGTATTTTGCAAATAGAAAATTCCACAAAGATTATTACAGCAAAATATCTTTTTTAAAATATTGGTTGTGATGCTAGTGGTATTGATAAATTGTTCTGGTAGTAGAAGTGTTTGAGATCACAGACAGTGTTGGTGTTGTTTTAATCATCATACAGTGGTCAAATGTCGTAGTGGTTAGTAGGTTGTTTTGATGCAAAATAAGTAATGGTGATGTAACATTTAGTGGTTAAATGTAGTGGTGTTGTAGAGTGGTTGAATGTGGTGATGCTGTTACAAGTGGTTATTTGTGGTGGTGATGTTGTAGAGTGGTTGAATGTGGTGCTGCTGTTACGAGTGGTTATTTGTGGTGGTGGTGTCGTAGAGTGGTTATATGTGGGGATGCTGTTATGAGTTGATATTTGTGGTGGTGGTGTTTTAGAGTGGTTGACTGTGGTGGTTGTGTTGTACAGTGGTTATTTGTCATGGTTGTGGTATTGAAGAGTGGTAAAATGTGGTGGTGTTGTAGAGTGGTTGAATGTGGTGTGTTGTAGAGTGGTTGAATGTTGTGTGTTGTAGAGTGGTTGAATGTGGTGTGTTGTAGAGTGGTTGAATGCGAGATGCTGTTATGAGTGGTTATTTGTGGTTGTGGTGGTAGAGTGGTTGAATGTGGTGGTGGTATTGTAGAGTGGTTATTTGTGGTGGTCGTGTTGGTAGAGTGGTTGAATGGGGTGATGCTGTTACGAGTGGTTATTTTTGGTGATGATGTTGTTTTGTGGTTAAATGTTGTGGTGTTGTAGAGTGGTTATTTGTGGTGGTTGTGTTGCAGAGTAGTTAAATGTGATTATGGTGTTGTAGAATGGTTGAATGTGGTGATAGTGTTGTAGAGTGGTTATTTGTGATTATGGTGTTGTAGAGTGGTTGAAAATCATAGCAAAACAATACAAATGCCTATTCTAAAGTTTGTGTTTGTCTTCATGATAATGTTGTAAATATGGGTATTTGACTACCTTCAGCAAAGAATTAAAATATGAGTACACCCTACGATCCAAAAAATAAAACATGTTTTTTGATCTTCAGAAACAGAGCTTTCATGATGTATTTGCATATTTTGGATCAGAGGTTGTGCTCTATATGAAATATTGAAAAAAATGCTTCAATTTTAGGTCATTTTCAAAGGAATTTAAGGATACGATGTAAATGACGCATTTTATGACGTCATAATGCATTGACTAGATGTAAAATTACGTCACAATTAATAGATACGTGGTCACCAACACTCCAAGTGATAAATACTGCATTTGCAACCTACTGAGCGGTTTTGATTTTTCAGAAATTCTCAGGGCCAAATAAGGCCCAACGTAGCTCTTGCTCTTTATATTTTTATCTTTGCTTTAAATGAACAAAGTTAACTTGATTTCTTTATGGGACTGAAGCATCGAGTGCAGAGGCAGTCACCAACCTGTACGTAATCAGCAAAATTCTTCAGAACTCCAAAGTAAACAATAATTCAATAACCAATCTTTTTTTCTGGAATCAGTGTTTTCAAGGGGTTAACATACAGTCACTGAACTTTATGTGATCCTATAACTGTAATTCTTATCATTCTGGCCTTGCAGTCTTTGTAAACTTGTTATCCACATAAAAGAAAAATATGAGACATGCAGCCAAAATAATTTAGAAATGAATGTAAACATTATTCTTTATTGTTTACAACTTCAAAATTTTCAGGAAACATGCCATGGTAATGCATTTGTGAACCTGCCCAAATTCTTTTTCTTATTAAACTCTTATCAAAGACATGCAAGAAAATGCTGTAGTTTATGAATTTCAAAAATAACTGTCTCCACCTTCCCATCGCTAAATGACCTCTATGTCTTACAGGAATGAAATACAATCCACTGAGAGCAAGATGTACTCCTGATCAACTGATGTGACAGCCCTATCTAAATGACCTCCACAACTGCAGACAAATCAAGAAAAAGATGACACTGAATGACCTTTCTATTTAGGTGCCTCAGTTCAATAGGGAAACACTAACAACCCTCTGACAATGAGAGGAATTTCTAAAGATCACAGTTTGAGAGATGACATAGTAAAACAGAAATCTCTTTTTATGTTATAAGGAGTCACTTAAACACTTGACATTAGAAAAGGATGTCAAAAGATTTAGCTGCTTTTGAAGCCAGGTATAATGAGTGCAATGGAAATCCAAGAACCTTTGTTTTCCACTTCAAAGGTGCTGAAGTTGGCAAGAATACATTTCTATATGATCATTACAATAAACATAAGTTCAGATGGGAATACCAGAACAAAAACATCTGCAATATGAAGAATACACACAAAAAAGGCTAGCAATTTCAAATAGTACATATTCTTGTGCAAATGTGTTAGCATCGCTTTATACAAATCCAATGCTTGCATGAATATGAAAACAAGATTTGATTATCCCAAACTCTGTTAAATTTTATGATATATAGGATACATCCATTGATCCAATATACCACAGATAATTAGAGCTAAGTTCCTATATGTATGGACAAAATAATCATTACATCAATAATCTTTAATATTTCACATTCCAGAAGAAAGGATCCAATCTTTGATATCACAGCTGAGATTTACAGCCATATAAATACACATATTATTTATCCCTTGACACTCCCCAGTGACCTTTATATAAACAAATGCTTCCTATTTAATTAACAAATATATATCCTTGTCCTTTATACATAGATCTGCCAACTTCTGAAACTGTTAATGCATTAATTTGATTTGTCAAAGGAGTGGTGGAATTTACATAACTTCATTAATGATGACAAGTGGCTTCATATTCTGTGTTACATAGTCTTTAGGCATAATCTACATATGAAGATTTGGCCATTTTTTCACCAGTTTATTGGTTCTTTGAATAGTTCTTCATTATATGCATGCTAAATTCAAAAATAAAAGTAAGAAATTTTCTTTGAATTTCAATCCTTCTCAGCTTCTCTACTGATATTACAAGCATTTTGTATTGAATTTAAGGTACCAAGGGAGTGGCTGACAGCAGATATCTGATCAATCCAATACATGCTAGTCATTCCAAAACTGGTTTTATTCTAGCTAGATTCTTCATGTGGAAAATGGAAGGGATACCCCAAAAAAATTTTCAAAGCTCAAATGAAGAAAATTTGAATCAGAATTCCTTGGAAACTTGATAAATTTTTGTAACTGAAATTGATTACTATTTGGAACTTGTATAAATTTGACAGAAAATAAGACTTTAATATTACAATACATACGTTTCTTGAAAATAGTACATCATATTCGAGATCTGACGATGAAGAGATCCTGACGCGTAGTGGTAAACACCCGCGCCGTCTAGTAATCACCCCGCGGTTATCAGTCCTGGCTCCGGGAAAGTCACTCTTATTTCCCGAATTATCTTTCCTTAACACTACTAAATCCGGACTTCCATCCACCTTAACACTAGCATTACAACTTTCTGGTTCTTCATAGGTGGCCGGTTTCATTTTGTTATGAAATCAATTCCAAAACACAGAAAAAATATTCTCCAATTCTGGTCTTCGAAATAACTATTGATGTGACCATGTCTAAGATGTAAATATCCATTCCAATATTTTTTGGCTCAACAAATTAGTTTTCACACCTGACAGATGCAATTTTCCAACTGCTGTATGAATTCCATAAGAAGCAGAAATGACATCTTCATTTCCTTTAACTTTAATGGATAAAATACCATTCAAATTAAATCAGAGCAATTAATCTTGTTTTATAAATACAAAGGTGATAATGAGAAGAAGGCTGGGTTGCCTTCAGACTGTACTTTTTTCTATGTAGGTAGGAGACATATTTCCTTTGCATCTTGACACACTTTGGAATCCTTCACATCATTTGTGTTCTCTATAAGACGCCAAATGCACTTCTGTTAGCCTTGTCAAAGGGTTTACATGTACACTGTGAGTATGTAAACATTTTTGTTTTCACTGGCATATGTATGCTGCCAGGGCCTCCTCCACCATTGTAATCCACAGCTTTTTGTCAGGTTCCAGATCCTCAAGATGTGTGAAACTTGTGATTTTTTTTCCCCTACAACAATTTTAATTAGGGTGTTCTCAACATCTTGTTGTACTTTTCAACCTTAGCAGACACTTAGTCAATCATCTTCCTTTATGTGTTAAAGATCCATGTGTATTCACTCTCATATATATAATATCACAAAGTGTTAATTGAAGACGAACAAATCTTCTCTAAATTCAATATTCACATGAAGTGATAATAAAAATACATTAAAAATCCTTGTGCACACTGATTAATGCTGTGACAATTGCAATCCTTAAATCATTTCCTCCATCCAGTGAGAAAACAGATACAAAACAAATATCTGTACATACAGAGAGGATGTCATGTCCTTCCTCCCCTGCAAGCAAAGTGTTGTTGAAGCAGTAAGAACAGACATCCAAATGATAATAATTTGCCCGTACCTAAATCACATTCAAATTAGCAAAATTAATGCATACAAAAGATTCTATTTGAAGTAATTGATTTTTCATTCCAATGACAGCCATATAATTGATCCATTAGTGAAATCCAAACTGGAAATTTGAAGATTTTCCATCTCCCAAAGTAACATCAATAGGGAAATCAGGTCTGACTTTGTCGTCAAATAGTGTCAATGTATTGAACCAAATCAAATATCCTCTGTCAGACCATAGAAAAGTGATCCAATAGTACAAGGAAATTCTCTCCCCGCCATTCCGTCCATGACATCCTTGGATCAGCCTCTGTCTCCTGATTAAAGTTGCCAAATCAAGGAGGGGAAAAGTTCAGGCTTTTCACTGCAAGTTAGGATTCACAACTGGAGGACTCTGTTCTCCATTCTTAGCTTTATTGACCATTAAATACAAGGTATAGACATCCATAAATGGACCAGGTGTGTGCAGATTTTTGTACTTCCAGCACTTAGTCAATGCCTGACGTCACAGCTGATGGTATATAGATTACCTCAGGGGATCAAACAACACCAATACACACAGTATAAACAAAGTTAATCAACTACTACAAAAAAATCCAAACACTGGCTATGTAGGAAAAAACTCTTCCTCAGTCTGTTCTGTTTACACAGGAAAAATGACAGAACAGGTAACACACTAAGTAAAAGCAGCTGCTTTTGTGAAGGCTGTCTACTAAAAAAAAAAAATACTCTGCACAGCGCAAAAAACGCAGCAAAATTCTCAGGTCCAGTAAGAGATCTGCATTGAATATCAAATTAATACACACTTCATATTAAACTCTTGCCTGCTTATCTTGTTGTTTCACCTGCCGGAAATTGTTTCTAGAGCATGATGGTATAGTCTTCAAAGCCTTTAGATTTGATTTTCCCAATAAAATACTGTATAATCCACAATATCAGGTGGACTCACTAGGTAGGTAGGTAGGTATTCACACCAGAATGTCTGGCAAGTAGAATTAATCTCTTCACATATATGTGGGGGGTTCAGCATAACATTACAATATAAACATTCATTTGTACTTTAAATAAAGTAAGTCATCTTCCTAGTAGTGACAAAAGCGAGGATGTATAACATTCCATGACTGATACCCTCTCTGGCACTTGTAATTAGTTTAGTAAACAAAAAATTAGGTTAATTATGCATGTGTACACAATGATTTAAAACATGATGAACATCTGATTTTTAACTGCGTCAACACACAACCAAGAAGACATGCAAGACTGCAATATGTTTTTAGCGGGATGCATGTATATCTTCCATTTGCTAGACTTCCACAGAACATCACTGGCATAATAATGACAGTTTTTATTGTTACCTGTGAGCTTATGCTTTCTGTCCATTAAGATTCCGTCAGGCATTGCCTTGACATCATTGCTGGACTCCTTTTATTAAATGGGAACAAGTGCATTACATGCATAACTTCAACATTGGCAGTAACATGTTGTTCTCTTCCAGAATCAATAACGCAAGCATCCAAATATGTTAGAAACGCTGATGCCATAAAACAATGGCCAGGGTACTGGGAAAAGACAGACAATTTCTTGATTGATCATGCAAAGAGAACTTAGTATCTGAACTTCAATAGAATTGTAATTGAACTGTAAAAGCCTGGGTAATGGTACAAACTAAAAGTTCAGACAATCTAAACACCCACAGAAAGAAATAATGGGCTGCTTTGAAAAGTGTAAACTATAAATGAATAAATACAGGCATTTAAATTATCAAAACCCTTGATGACGTACAATAGTAAGTCGTTTTTAAATTGGGGATAAGATATATGTACCAATTATAAATAAATGCTCTTATAATGTGACCTGCACTCAGGTATAAATATTCCTTTTTTTTAAATCTATAAAGTTTAACATGCATGACTAAGGAAATCTTCTCAGACAGTTGGGAGGATATGTGCATTGACATGTTTTGAATGTGACTGCCTAACATTACTGGAATCAGAGCAAACTTTCGCATATAAAAAATATAAATTATGTCTGATCAAAATAAACTTGATATAAGGCCTAATAAAGGAAGTCTGCAGGAAAAAACAAACTGAATATGCACAGGAATAATAATAACTCAATTATCATGTGTCAGATCAAAATGAACTTGACACATAATGTTTTATATAGGAAGTGTATAGAGAGGGGCTGTGGACATCACAATAAACACGAGACAATTAATCATAATCCCCAACAACTGGAGGGTTAACCCCTACAAGTAACACCTGTTGATCTGAGTTAACTCAGGTCAGTGACAATCTAACTATGTTCAAGGATAAGACAATTTTGTTTATCTAGCAATTCAGGCTTTATCTGTGATCTCCATTCATGGAGCCTTAAAAGTCAAGGTCATAGGACACAGTAAACAACCCCCCTAACACTCACTCTACAGTTACTCGTCAGCAGGAATAAGCAACTGACAAATCAAAACCATAAAAGGAAAAAGGATCCACACCTCAACTTTCCAATTTAATCTTGTTTTTTGTTAGATTTTCATAAGATGAAGATTCCAGTCAATGTATTATTTCAATATCCCATATCCACCAGCATCCCACTATTCTCTCTCTCTCTCTCAACTTTTCTCTCTCTCTCTCACCTTCTATTCATTTTATTTGTCACCATTCAAAAGTAAAATTTTTCTCTGCTAAAAAACATACAGGACTGAGGAGACTATAAAGAAGTCCAATGAATTTGTAAGGATAGCCGAGTGCATGCAGTCTGACAAATTTACAAACAACATAAATTCGAAATCTCTGATCAAATAATCAAATATCAGATGGTACATATAATAAATTTTCCTTTTTTCCCTTGAAAATTCTATTTTTTTTCCTGATTTTGAGTCATATATTAAGACTACATGTGATTTAATAAACAGTTTATTGCTGCATTCCATGATATAAGAAAACAGCTGTTTCTGTTGTGAGTAAGAAGATGCTACTATGCAACATCACTTGCCTGAACATAAGCTTGATTAAGATGAAAAACACAACAAGAAATCTCCAACAACAGTCTTCATGAAAAACAGTTTAGAGGAGGTCAATCAAGATTACTTTAGTCTCATATACTCAATTTTATTTCAATTAATTCAGGTTTATTTTTTCACAAGTGGGGCAAGCAAAGTGAACACATCCATTGCCCACGATGTGAATTCTTTTCACTAACTGGTAAGAAAAATTCTGTCAAATATTCTGCACTTTATGGTCAAGCGAATTTTTGTTCTTTTTCCAAGATTGCCACAAACTGACAAATATTGATTGATAATATCTTATTAATCATGTAGTCTTCCATGTTTTTAGGTTATGCAGAGAATCCTCTGAGAAAATAAAATACACAGGAACCTTTTTACACAGTACTGGCATTCTTACCATTCTCTTACTGAAATCACACTGATATATACAATGAATCGGATGGATATCTTAAAGGCTGAAATGGTATCATTTATGATAACAGTATTTCTTGAAATGATAAAAAAAATACTAATTTTTTAGGCTACAAGATTGTTTTATATGTATATATAACTATTATTTCTTTCAATTAATAGACAATGCCAAAGCCACATTGGACTGTTTGGAAGCACTGAACATTTTCAAAGATAAAAAGTGTACCAAGGTCAAGAGTAACAAGATGTTTGTGAAACACTTATGCCCCCCTCCCCCTAGTCATACATGTGAAGAATTTTTTTCTAAGTCCAAGGGGCATAACTCTTGTGAAAAAAATTGCTTGATGGTCTGGAAAATAATATGACCTAGATATACCTATGATAAATCTGTACACCAAATTTCATTTCAGTATGTATAACCTTTGCACAGAAAATGAACAGAAACTGCAACTTATTGGAATTTTTTAAGTCCAAGGGGTATAACCCTGTCAAAATTGCTTGTTGCTTGGACCTTGGCTAGATATTCTCATGATAAATCTGTATACCGAATTCTATTTCAGTATGTGCAACCTCGGTAAGGAAAATGAATAGAAACTTGGTGGACCGACATACAGCAGCAAAGCAATAAGCCCTCCCTTCTTAGACATGTTTGAAGGGGGGCATAAAAAAAAATATCATGGATATTTAATGGATACTATTCTTTTGACAGAGTAATGCAATAAATACAAGAAATTGTCCAATAATTTTCAAAAAAGTGACACCATAAATCAATGATTCTTTCAATGCTTAGATCTGTAGCACTCTGGTTTGTCTGTCCAAAATTTCTACAACAGACAGCTACAGTCTAGCAGCTATAAATCTTGACATTATTCAAAAACATGTTTATCAAAATGAAAGGTTTAATATTCTAGCTTGCTCAAGTAGAATATATTCTTTATAAACCATAACAAACAAAGCATTCACTCAACCTGCTTTATCTGAAAAGCCCTCTTTCAGGTTAAGAATGGATTTCCTATACAATGAGGATGAGTCTGTCCCTTGGTAGATTTGAAGAGTAATGTAAATGCAATTCATTTTTATATTGATCTGTCTGAAACTTTTATGAATTTTCTATACAAGCAGTATCAGTTGTGTGTTTTCTCCCCATAAAACTGCCACATAAAATGGTGTCTCCTGCCAGAGAGAATCAGTACTCTGTTGTATACAGGGGGGAAAATCAATTGGTGTGGTCAGTATACTGTAGATTATTAAAACGTTACTTCTTCCTTCATCAGCTGAATATTTGAATGATTCCTACTACAGGAAGAATATGAACAGTGCACAATGTAAAAAAAAATTAGAAATCAATGAACAGGGTATAAAACATGGACCCTCTGAATTTCCAGGGTTGGGATCAGATGCCAAGGAGGAGGAAGCATCCCCTGTTGGGCGGACAAACCCGCTGTGATCCCCATATGATTAAGTAAACTTTTAAACCTCTTCTCACCACAACATGCTGTTTTCTATATAAAATTCTTGTATAATGCTCCATAAAAAAAAATGACCTTGCTTCAGTGTATTTACACCAGACGATTTACCTTTGGTAAATATTGACATTTTGTGTCACTGTGTGTTTATGCCAAGGTGAAAATCCGAGGACATGCTTGAACCATGCAGACATTACCCTACAGAATTCATCTCTCTCTCTCTTTTTCTATTATTATAATTTCTATACATGTAGCAGTTAACACAAATAAGGTATTTTATTGATATCTTACCACACTAATCATAAATCAATTCCTCATCTCTACCTAATGGGTGTGACCAACTTTCATTACACAGCATGTCTATTCGTTAATTACATTATAGATTCTGATAAAAAATCTATTTAGTTTATGATGTTTTACAAGTAGTTATCACCAATATTCCCTTATTGTATCAACAGTGACTTTAAATCATAATAATGAAATGACAGTTTGAATTATAATATTTTAAACAGTCATCGAACCTTATTAACACTAAAACACATACAACTGCATGGTCTATTTCACCATAAAAACCATTGTCTTGTCATTAAAAATAAACAATAACAAGAGGAAACATTGTCAGTTTGACAACTTTTGAAGAAAATTGTAATTTACCTCATTGTCTGTTTCCAGTTCTTCCCGTGTGGCCTGCACTATTGCATGCATCAGTCTCTCTCGTATGGACGAACTCTCTATCTTGTACTTCTCTTTTAGTTCTTCATTGTTAAGGTTCCTACAAATGACAGTCACCAATTTCAATTCATAATAATGAGCTCTTGATCAATTATAGGAATTTATTCTGATGAACATGACAATAAATTGAAAATTGTAGCATTCATCAAATCTTACCGAAAATTATCTATCGTCATGTCAGATGGAAAATGGTTGAGACATGAGGAAAGCCCTCTCTTCCGCAAATAATCCACGAACATCAAATGGTGGGATAACCTGCGAATAAACTCTCCTCCCGGCTGTGCCTCCGAGTGGACCAAGGAAGAAGACTTTTTCCTCTTGGGAGAGTAGCTAGGTTCCAGGGACGTCACCACTCGCAGCTGTCGGTTAAGTGGTACCGTGATACTCGCAACCTCGGCATCATCACTAAGATCAATGCTTTCTCGCAGTCTGGGGCAATCACTGTCATCGCTAAAATCGTCAATCCGATTTCTCCCATCAAAACTTTTAAAACTTGCCGAGGTACTACAGGGTGAAAATCCTGAGGAAGAGAAAGAGGCATCTTCAGTTTCGTCTGCTGGGTTTTGTTTTCTGGTTACTTTGATCTGGGTTGAGACATTGATAGCAGGGGACCCACTGTCTCCCTTACAGGTCGGCCCTGCTGTTATCGAGGGGCTCGGGTTGCTGTCTGAATGACAATCATCTGCGGATTCACTGTCCCCTCCGAGACGGAACACTGGTCGCTTGTCACTTTTATCAGAGTTCACACTGCTGACAGAGTTGGAACTTGTTCTTCTCTCTTCTTTAACATCTCTCGGACTGACAGTGGGTGAGTTCTCCTCTGTAGGATTAGAAATTTCTACTTTCAGCTCAGATCTATAGGAATGTCGTTTTGAATCTCCAGATGCCCCTTCATCAGATGAAACTTGATCACTACAATTTGTTTTATCAATAATTTTCACTCTCAGCTTTGGCCTCCTGTTTGTTTTCTCTGCTAATGGCGACTTGGCCGGTGCTTCTCTTTCTTTAACTACTCCGGCTACCCCTGTAGGTGGCTTCCCTCCCTTGGGCTGGGGGGTTCGCTTCCCCTTACCATCCAGAAAAAAGAGTGACCTCTTGGAAGTCATAATAATACTTTGTTTATCGAAAACATGTTAATAACAGCATTTTGAGAAAACATTGCCTGCTATGAATAAACACTTTCAACCACTGTTATGCTCTCTTAGGACAAGTTCCTGTTCCTTCACCCAAGTTCATATCCTCTATCGCCACGATTAACAAACAATCCCGACATGGTTTACACATCGTCAAATTGTTCACACAACGTCCGCTCTTAATACTAACATTAGAAAACCTGTTAAGCTAAAGTTTAATGATAAAATGCACACAAAACTTTACATGTGTTATCGACCATTTCTCTGGTATCGGTGAGTCAGCCAACAAGCTAATCCATTATCCTCGTGTAACGGATTGTTTTGACGGCCATGACATACTTTCAATGGCCAAATCATTTCGTGTTTTAACTTTCCATATACTTCATATGCCAACAGTCGAGAACAGCATATGGAATGCCTATCATTCCTGCCTTCAGTTATGACTCCATATGCAGAATAACAAATCCGTGCTAACACGAACCACTAGTCTAAATGCAATCGTTCCGTGTCGCTTCCTGTTCCCCAATCGATAGAATAGCGATTTCTGAACAATATCCGGTTTTAGCGCGCGAAAAATACAAACTTATAATTATGTGTTGGAGGGAGGGGGATGTAGCATATCTTGCATAAATAAATAAGATTGTTGTTTGGTATACATTCAAACAAAAGAAAAACTGACAATTAAAACTGGGGGACGTTCGAGGAATGACAAATATCGACATTTCCTTCCACGGCAATGTGATAGGATTGGTTTAATAATCAATATGTAACTCACTAAACAAACAAAATTAGGGAAAACGGGGATTTGACGATTATATTTTTGCCACATCTTCAAATTATTTTCTTTTCAAAAGAAAATACCAGAGTTTTTTTAAAAATACATAAATAATATCAAACGACCGTAACGCCATGCACCTGAACAGTCTCCTAGAACTGGATATGCAGAGAAATGAGACCCCCCCCCCCCCCCCCACACACACACAAAAAAGGGGGGAATATTGACCAGTCAGAAAGGATCCCCCCGAGGGGTAGAAATATAAAGTTCAGCTTAACGAGTGAGAGTTGCACTTGAATTACAAAAAAATAGAATAAAATAAAATACTAATTTATGAAGATCAGCAACTTTTTTGATTTATATAAAATTCAAATTAAGATACTTCATAAATATCTAAAATCTTTATAATAATAATAATAAAATCATCTCTATTACTGTTGATTAAATTTAACATGTAGTCGGATTATAACCTCATAATTCTATCGTCGCTGAAAAAGTATATCATAAAGCAAGAGAGCAGTATAATTAATCCCCTAGGATTGAACCTGCAGAAAATTTAGGAGCTTGTTTTTATCTGTTACTTTAAGATTAAAACCTTTGTCTGCAGCTGATGTTTGTTTTGAAGTTAATGTCAATTCGGGGGGTTACATTCACCTAAGGCTGGTGTTATATAAAACAGTTTTAACATTCAATTGGGTTATTGTCACAGGCGGATTTTGAGGGGGCCAGGGGCCCAGGGGCCCGCCCCCCTTTTGGGTGCCATTCTTTCTATAATATTGTGGCGTACGCATATCTTATCAACAACTCCTCCTATGTTTTCCTTGTGATAAGACCTTCCTTTGGATACCAACAATTTTGACCTTTTGACCTTGACCTTTGGAGTTTGACGTGCATTTGAGAAACTTAAACCCTCGCCATAAGCTGCCAT
Source organism: Saccostrea glomerata (assembly GCA_003671525.1). Classification (NCBI taxonomy): domain Eukaryota; kingdom Metazoa; phylum Mollusca; class Bivalvia; order Ostreida; family Ostreidae; genus Saccostrea; species Saccostrea glomerata. The sequence goes on from PRKT01000762.1 coordinate 167,576, forward strand.
ACGGGGGCATCAGTGTTTCAGAAGCACATCTTGTTTCTAATTAATCTCCAGGTGACAGAGAAAATTATTTTCCTCAAGAGAAAAGCAAATTAATAAAATTAGGGACTCATTGTAAGCGTTCAGGGACATTCCCGGCAGACATCTTTGTCCATTCATTCCATGTAAACCACACCCCATCTCTAAACCGGGTGACAAAGAGAACCAAACAAAGCATTCAAATATGTTTTACTGCTTACTCAACCAACATACCAACTTAATTTGGCTAACCATAAAAAGTAATAAGGGGAATAAAACTAAGAAAATTTGTGGACGGAAGAATGACAGACGGACTGGACAGACAGACAGACAAAATGATTCTACTACAGGGCACCTAAAATCCTTGCGAAATCGTAATAAGCACACCCTTTTTCTATTGTTTGAATCTACAAGCCTATCCATTTTACAATTATTGGCTTACATTATATGAAAGTTGGTACAAAACGTATTTTAAAATTAAGATTCTATATATAACTCCGCCCTATACTATACCTTATGATATGGAGAATGTACTCTGTTTGATTGCCATAAAGAATATACTAGTATTCCTATAAATATATTAAAATTTTTACATATTTTCCCATAAGATCATTTACACATTACATTTTGGTAACGTTAACTACATGGATGAGCAAGGATATTTTTCATTTTTACTTCATACTTGACGCAAAAACTTTAGTGCAAGTGTTAGGGTTTTTAAAAAAAATATCTTTTATAAAAGTTACGATAAACAGGTTAATTTGTTTATTGGATTCGGGGCGTGCCAGTATACTTGTACATACTGTATTAGCTCTCGATATCGATTGCTCATAGTTTTCGCGGTTTTATAGTTGGAAATCACGCGAGGCATAGTTTCGCTGCCTTAAGTGCAACATACACCCCCGTCCCTGTGGACTGTCTCATATGACAATTTAAACAAAATATTTGCAAATTGATCTCTCAATTCTAACTTAGATAAACTTGTATACGAATGTCTATTTCACAAATATGCCATAATAAAATATCTTTTTATGCTTCCGTAATCGAAGATTCGGGGATGTATACTTTTTGCCCTGTCAATCCGTCTGTTTGTCCGCAAAAACTTTATAACCTTGGTCATAACTTTTGAGTGGTTGGGGCTTTGGCTTTCATATCTCACAGGTGTATTCATTTTGGGTACCATCAACTTCTTGGCTTGGAGTTTGACCCACTTTTACAAAAAAAAACTGTCACATTTTAGCCTTTGTCATCACTTGTGAACAGTTGGTGCTAGGGCTTTCATACTTCATATGTGTATTCCAGGCTTGGGGTAATGCTAATTGTAATGGTAATGCATTGCAATGCATTACATGAACTCAAAGTAATGCTAGTAATGTGTAATGCCCAAAAATTTGCATTACATGTAATGGTAATGGTAATGTATTACTCCATAAATTTCATTGTAATGCTGGCATTACATAGCATTACAAAGCATTATTTTGCATGCATGTACCTATTTTAAGAATTCAAAAAATGGACATGGATGATGGAAATTATTGTTTAGGTTACTTTTTAATTTTTTTAATTTTTATTTTTTTTGCAAATGATAAAACTGAATAAAAAAGATAACCAATTTAAATTTAAAAAAACATGTATCTATTTAAATACACATTTTATTCTGTTAAAAGTAAACTTACCTTACATTTAAGTTTTCAAACTTATTTCAGATAAGAATTGATTTTAAAGAATTATATAAAATAGTTTTAAAAGATCTTTTTTTAAAAAAACACACACACAAGTGAGATACACTATTCAATGTGCCGTGTAAACTGATAATTGCCACCTTTTGAATAGCTAAAGTGTCATCAAAACACACCACGCCTCTGGGTTATGTAATAATCAAAACAATGCATTGTTTGGAGAAATGCTCCAAATTACCAGTTTCTTTCTCCTGACTGTCTTTATAAAACAATTAAGCTGGTCTACATGTAGCTTGTACTGACCATGACAATTTCATTGTACCAAAGAAAATATAAGACATGCAGGCATTATATGATTAGCAGATCAAAATGTACATCCTGTCTACTTTTTCAAAAAGTTTGTCAATACATTTATTTTTTTTCTAATGTACTAATCAAAATAGCCTGTATGCTTTATTATTAGATAGTTTGGGCAGCTAGGGGCTAAGGTGCCCTAAAAATTTAATTGCTTCATGACATAATAGTTAAACAAAAAGTGGATGTTGTACATGTGTTGTATTACTGACAATTTAAAAGTTTGAAATTTTTGTAAGTGTAAGTTATTGACAATGTAATATATACAAAAACTTGAAAACAAATTTAAATTATTATTTATCATGTTTAGTTTTGAAGGGGGTGGATAAATACTTTAAAAAAAAATTGCTTAGTTTTGTATAAATTTCTATGTTTAAAAACCTCCAAAAGTAATGGTAATGGTAATGCATTACTTTACTAAAGTAATGGTAATGTAATGCATTACTTTAAGAAAACAGTGTAATGGTAATGGTAATTTAATGCCCAAATTGTTGAAGTAATGGTAATGTAATGCATTACTTTACAATGTAATTTGCCCCAAGCCTGGTGTATTCATAATCACTGTGACAAGACCTTTCAGTGGGTGTAAATATTTTGACCTTGACCTTTGAGTTTAACCCACTTTTTAAAAAACTTAAACCTGGTCATAACTTTTGAACAGTTAGAAATAGGACTTTCAAGGTGTGTTCCTTGTGACAAGATCTTCCTTTGGGTACCTACAATTTTGACCTTGACCTTTGGAGTTTGAATTGCATTTGAGAAAATGCAAGCCTCGCCATAAGCTGCCATACGGGTCATCAGTGTTTTACAAACACATTTTATTTTGTTAAATTATTTCGCTAGTCAAGCACTCTCCTATAGTTAATAAATGTCAGGATTTCAATTTAATATACACTTGATCTGAACATAAATAGGATCTTGACAGTATGAGATGCTCGTGTACATAATTATTGACTACATTGAAGCAACGATTTTCTTGCAAAGAACTCTGGATGATTGTTTTCTATTCTATCTCCGTGAAGCTTTTACTTCCTAATTATTCCAGGAACCATACCCCGATGTATGGTGGGTGGGAGCGGTGTTAACTTCTCTTTCAGTATAATGCCATTATTTTAATTTATCTAAAAAAAAAAATGATATTTTAATCAGATTTCGGTTCCCCTCTCACACTATATATGTCGACAACCTGAACCCCAACCTCCCATGAACATAATGAAAAAGACTAGCTGCATGTTAATTTTTTTTCAGCTTACTTTGGGTGGGTCATGTACTCTCTAGCTCTAGGGGCCAAGTTCAAACAGCTTAATATGTGCTACATAAGAAAAGATTCATTAATCATTCATTGACTGGGTTTGAGGGAAACGTGTTTTGTCGGACCAAAACCAAACTAAAGACCATTAGGCGGAACGAAATTTAGTTCAATAGGCGTATGAAACGTTAATTAAATACAGTCAATAAATTTTTCTTATATTTTTCATGTTTTATTTTGACATATCATAAACTGGTTTCCATGTTTGCAATGATTGATAAGATATAGCTGATCTCTCCAATAGTGTGACGTAAAAATACCAGTGAACTTTGAATCATCATCGGTAAAGATTTCAAATGACCATTTTGAGAAATTAATTTTTTATTCAAATAATTTAATTCTGGTTGTAACGGTGTATTTGATTGGATAAAAAAATTATTTTATATCGTATAAAATGGGCTGCCTACGTCACAATGACTTGCGTCAAAAACGTATCAATCCGCCTGACGTTACATTTAAATTTTGTGCAAATTAAAGTCATTTTGTTACAACAACCATCTTTTTTTCTTACATCAAATGAATGAAAATTACATTATAAGCAATGAATTTAATAGCTACCCATTTTAAACGGTATAAACTGGGTTGGAACAGTTAACGCATTTTATAAACCGCTTCGCGGTTTATAAAGCGTAAACTGCCCCAATCCAGTTTATAACGTATAAAATGGGTAGCTATTAAATTCATTCCTTAAATGGATTTATTTGTAAACTAGGTCCCACAAAATAAATTTACAAAAAGTACACACAAACTTCCTTTTTTTTTATATAAAAGTGAGAAATATGGCGTTCTTTTTTTCTCTCGCGTGTGTACCGAGTCTCTTAAGCAATTTAAAACGTGTCACCTTCCAATCTTGCAATGTTTCAGGATTATCAACACATCTGTAAGAACTAGCTGCAGATCTGTAGCTCACTGGTCTCAAATGACTAAGATGGACTTTCATCCCAAACTTTTTCAGACCAGTGAGCTACCCTGTACACTGTTTTGGCTTGGTGGTAGGGTTCTGCTGAAAATCTAAACACCCCATTACAGAATCGAGCAGATTATGTCTCATACTTTACATGACAAAGGCACTCTACTCTACTTACATCTATAGTATATATAATATTTTAACAATACATATCACTGTACATAACAACCTATAAGTAGATTTTGCTCTTCTACGTAGTAGTGATTAAAATTTGAATTAACATTACAGCTATTATGATAAAAAAAAAATTGTATAATTTTTAAACAAAGTACCCCTATTCTCATCCCTAATATACTTCTAGAAATAACTTAATAACAAACTATTGTTATGGATAAATTTAGCTAATCTTCTACTAAATTTTTAACACAACACATTTTCTATGACTCATGTTATACATTTTGATTGACTGGCTAGCCTACACAGGCAATCTTTAATAGCTTCAAGTCCAAATTAAGGTAAACTAATGATTACAAGGATAGGTCGATGCATTATTCCATTTATAATTAGTCATTTTGTACAGTCACTCTCTTGAATATGACAAGATAACTATTTTCATACACATGATTTTATTTTAATGAGATGTTAATGATTCGTACATCATCATAAGGTTTGTCTGTTTTGGGATTGACCTTGACATTACTAATGGCTTGACACACTTCCATCCCCCTTGTAACTCTACCAAACACTGTGTGCTTATTGTCCAACCATGGCTGAAATGGTAAACAAACAAAAATAAATAAGTAAATAAAACAAGCATTAACAGATTTTTTTTATAGTTTTAATGTTAAGACTCTATGCAATGAGAGATAACTCTGCAGTAGATTTTTGTTTTGTTCATGAAAATACTATCTCCAGTTTAAATTATCTGAATCAACCTTAACTGTCATCTTCCGATAGAAAGCTGCTATTCTAACAGAATCTGTAGTAAAATGCTGTATAGTGGGTATCTTTAGCAAGTGTAAAATTTGGCCTTTTTGCTTGCTTTAGGTATGACAATAAATTAGGCTGAACTTTTCTTTGCAGACAAAGAGTTCAATTGAGAGACCTATTCCTACACTGATGTACATAATTTGGAGGACTTACTGTTGGTGCCACTGTGATGAAGAACTGTGAGCCATTCGTGTTGGGCCCTGCGTTTGCCATACTGAGTGTGTAGGGTCTGTCGTGGCGCAGGTTTGGGTGAAATTCATCCTCAAATTCTCCTCCCCATATTGATTCCCCTCCAGTGCCAATACCTTTAATGCAAAAAGAAAAATCTAAACAGGTGCAGATAAAAAAATCTTAAATTTGGAGCCATGGAGCTTGGAGCTAAGTGTGGAACCATCTACTTTAAACAATTACCTGTCAAAAGAAATTTATTCAAAAGAGACATGAACATAGAAATACTGACCCAATGGATCTCCTGTTTGTATCATGAAACCTTTTATAACTCGGTGGAAAATATGAGAGTTGTAGTATCCATTCTTTGTGTGAACACAGAAGTTTTCCACAGTTTTGGGGCACCTGAGAAGAGAATACAATCTATGGGTTATTTCTCCGATATGCATTTTTATACTAAATGTTCATCCATAAATATTATTTAAACATGTGTGTGTATTATCAGATAAAAAATGTATTTTTTATCTGATAATAAAAATAATTAATGTTTCACTCACTCTTTTGCAAACAATTTGATGTGGATATCACCCATAGTGGTGTGAATGACACAGGACTCAGATACTCTTGTATATGATGCATCCTGGGAAAAAGAACACAATAAAATATTGACTAAGTAAATACATTACTTCTGTAGTCACCATGGATGTGATAATACTGCTTTGAATGAAGTAATTTTTACATCAATATTTTTTTTTAAATGGCAGTTTTATTTCACAGATATTGGTATTGCATCATTTTAGAACTGTAATATCTAGGCTTTGGCTACAATGTACCAATAATTACTTTGGCTTTTATTATAATGACCATGGTAAGGATTTTCAGTTGATGCTGAGAATTACTCTAGCTGTATAACAATGACCATGTTAAGGATTTTCAGTAGAGACTAGTTACCTGTGTAGCTGCTACGATATCTTCCTTGGAAGGTTTCTCATTAAATACATCTCTCTCTGCATCAGCACTAAAAGAAAATAAAAACAGATATAATTCTTTTTTTTTTGTAAAACAGATCTGTATATTTAATAAAAATTCACTTGATAAGATAACCAAAATACATGAATATCAAGTGTCATGATATCAGTATTATTAAAATAGTTTACTATATTACACCTCAGAGTTCTAGTGTCTCATGTATTTTTTTATTACACATGATAAACCAGAGAAAAAGAAAAAGAAATTCACATTTCAATTTAAAGTGGCCATTATATGTGCAGGCCTACAAGGTATACAAAAAAGATAATATTACATAAATCTAAAAATATTTCTCCAATCATGTTTTGGATGAAGATATAGGATGAATCCTTGCCTTTTTGTGTCCTCCGGTTCTCGCCTTGTGAACATATAGAAGCGGTTCTTTTTGAAGGCTGTACAGAAGAGGATGGGATCAAACAGTACGTTCTGTAGGAGGGGATTATCAGAGGCCACCATCTCCACGTCCACCGCTGCCTTCTGTTTCTTCCCCGTACCCTGGAACAGACTCAGCTGCAGGAAGCGGGCATTCTCAGGCTTCCCGAGGGTCCGCACACAGCGATTGGTGTACAGATTAATGACTGAAAACATAAATGATTAATAACACAGAATTTCTCAGATTGGTAAATCGGTAGATATCAAAAAGTGTTTAAATACTTCCAGTCCCTTAAACCATTATCATTCAAATTTACACACCAGCATTAGACAAAACATAAACATTTTCCTATGTCAAAGTATCCTGGTGTATGCATGTACAACTTTTTAAATGAAACAAAATCTTGTCACCTTTATACTATTGTATGTTTTATAACTTATTTCTACAGATACCACAAGTTATTGCTAAAATACTATCACTACCTAATTTGACTCACTTTTAATTCCTAACATGGTGGCATACAAAACAAAATGCCCACTGTCATCAAAAACTGAAATCAGAAAAAAAAAGTTAAGTGTCAGAAACAAGCATGACTTAGCCCTTCTGACATAAGCTACATGTACAAGTTAGAGAATATCAACAGAATAAACATCTTTTTCTTTAAATCATAAAACATGTTAGGGGATGACCCAATGATTCCGAGAGGGAGAAATTAATTATCAGTCTTCATTAATGTTGAATATACATGCAAATATACTGTCCTCACCTTGATATTTAAAAATAATCTGTCCTTGTCTGGTGCTTCTACAACATTTGGGGGGATCAAATAAGTGTCCTCTTATGAAAAAAATCTTGTCAAAGAACCCCCTCTCCCCAAATTTATAGAGAGAAAAAGAGAACTATCTACCACTTATACTGGCACCTACAGAAGATTTTTGGTAGCATTTTATTAGAGACTATTTATTAGCTATATAATAAATACCAATATTGCATCTGTTGAACTGATCAGACTTCTCTAAGTCTCTTTCTGCTGCTAATCTTCGGCCAAACTCCATGTTTGGAAGTTGTTGTTTCATCTAAAAGCAGAAAACCATGTCATTCAGACACCATCTTTTATTTTCGCATTGGACTTCCAAAACCAAACACTTGAGGTTTTCACAGATAATCATATTCAAAAAATTAAATCAGACAGCCATGTTTAAAAGGGGCACATACTTGCTGAAGCTCAGTGAACTGTTGGAGAGATTCATCTAAAACCTTTGACAGCTTTCCTGTCAGAAACTTGAACACTCGAACCTGGAAACAAAAAAATTCTACAGTTTAATACTATATCTGGTGATTCCTTTAAAAAGTTTTATTCAGGACAGATCTTGTAAGTGTAGCCCTGTATCAACAGTTTTGATCTGAAACTGAGAGGTATCCACACCAATAAGACATCAATATGTCTGTCATTCCGATGTCAAAGACACAGAGTCTCAACTTTAGAAATTTAAGTCTTTAGAGTTAAATATATCTATGTCATAATGCCCATGCATGTGAAGATGACTTTTTAAAGACTCACCTTCCTGTCCTTAGCAATGGTGGCCATTTGTTTTCCATCCTTTGAGAAAGAAAGTCCTGTTGGCACTGTTTTACACTGAAAAATGTTGGACACACGTACATGTATATGTATAGGTATGTAATTCAGAAAGACAAACAATTGTACAGAGGAAGTAATGAAACATAATGTTTCAGCGAATTTTATTACAATTTTTCCAGTATTTTCAGAATGAGTTTAATATTGAGCTATTTAATCTTTTTGTTTCAGTAATTCACGTGAAGTATTGTGTAACACAAATGCTGATAAATGCTAAATTTCAATTTCACTACCTTTGCAAATTCGTAGAGATCTGTATCTGTTTTGTACTCCCAAAGTACTTTCCTTGGAAATGCGTAATCTGTCTTTGGTCCAGACCAGTATTCTACCATACCACTCATGTCAACCGAGACCACTGCCTCAAACACTGGGTTATACTGCAAGTGTAAACAAACAAAGGATTAATACAATTTTTTGAGAAAATTAGAACATAACTGTAAACCAACTTTTACAATTTACCGGGATAAAGTAGTTTGCGACAATTATTTTTCACCATCAAGCCTTTTTTTGATCTGTTGTTAATAGACACAGAGGCTTTAAGGACAGGTTCATGTAGAGAAATATTCGCAATTGTAAGGCTCTCGCGAAAATTTCTGGCTCACGAAGAAAAGTTTGTTTACAGTATTTAGGCCCTTACTTCGATATGAAATTCAGCTTTATTTGAGAATTGACAGTAATATTCCTGGAAACAAGGATTTTCTCTCAGATATCAGACTTACTTTGATCAGAGTGACAGGTTTAGAATGCAATTTCTCCATATTGTGAATGCTTTCATGACTTCCACTTCCATCGTATATGTGTATTGTGGAGTTTTCTTTTTCAGAGCTGTCATAACAAACATGAGTCTTTTATTACATGTATTTTTGAATAATCAACAAGAAAAGTTATCTTCATTAAGGCATTTCTGTATGCTGGAGAAGTTTGCCACTACAAATTTTCAATCCAGTTGGTAGTTTAAGTATCACATGTATTTACTAGAGATGGCAATTGATTACAGAATTGCTAATCGGTTAACTGCAAGATGTTCCGACCGATTAACCAGTTAGTCGTATCAAGATGTACATTTTGAAATTTCTTCATATACGCAAGAAGGCTAAAAAACATTAGAAGTTACATTCTGTTAATTGTCTTGATTGGGATATTTTATGTGCATAAGAGTATATCTTAATTTTAATTTCAATATACCGTGGGTACAAAAAAAATAAAGAAAACCATAAATCTTGCTGAGAAAATAAACATGAATAATTTTCCAACGCAGATGTTAAAGAAGTTTATGAATTTAATTTTTTGAAGATTCATGAGGTTATGAACTACGACGCTTCACGCCGGCATATTTATGCGCTTCATGATAAATATGCCGGCGTGAAGCGTCGTAGTTCATATACCTCTATAATTTTCAAAAAATTAAATTCATTTCTTATATTTACTTTTTTTTTCTGATGACTTGCTATAGATTCAACTGTCATTCTTAAAACAAAACAGTTTGCACTATACTGTAAACCAACTTTTATTCGCGTGCCAGAAATGTTCGCAAGGTTTGCAAGAGCATCGTCATCACGAATATTTCTCGCCGCGAACGGGTCCTAAAAGTCTTGTTTTCTATTAAAAACAGTTCTAAAAATGGCTTGATCGCGAAAATGAATTGTCGCAAACTAGTTTACTCTCGGTTAATCGCGAAATAATGTCGTCGCGAATAAAAGTTGGTTTACAGTATTTTTGGTGTCAAGAGCGGTATTATGACGTAACAATAGAGATAGTCATGCTTTTTCGTGGTACATACCTAATCTAGTTCATGAGAAAATGAACTGCATTTTTTTGTAAAGAATCATAGGGAAAATTTATTGGAAATGTAAATATTTTGCATTGTCTATATAAACAAAACTATGTCTGAACTCTCCCTTTATTTACAATGTTTTTTCCTAATATAACATACCTCATAGATAACGGCAACAAATAGATATACTAAATGGTGATGTTTTTAATATCAAATCGCTTAACCGGTTAAGAATTGCCATCCCTAGTATTTACACTTGTTCAAATCATAAGATTAATACTGGTATATTTTTCAGTATGAATTTTAAAATGTAATGGAAATGCAACAGAAAAGCTATCATTATTGATGAAAATCTGTTCTATGTATTTCATTAATTATTCATATATTCACAATACTTTTGATGCCTCCAAATACATTTCAATACTAATATATATCATCCAAACAATCCAGTTATAGTTTTTTTTATCATACATAACTTACACTGCTAGGGCTTGGATGATGTCCCCCGACTTATATAGCCAGCCACAGGCCAAGGGAGCAAAGGTCAACTTGATCATGGTTATCATGTCTACATAAAAAAAAATTGTCAAACAATACAAATACAGCAAGATTCTTTTTATGTTAAATATTGTAATAGGTAGTTCTGCATTTCAATATTATACAATGTACGAGGGCTGTCCCGTAAAATCGTGGACAAAGCGTTTTTCTCGAAAAGTAATGGGCGCACTAAGCTGAAATTTTCAGTAAATGTTTATTCATCATATTTGAGTGTATCATAATGTTTTTGATAATATATATACACAAATTAAGATTTTATTCTGCTTGAATGTGCACAGGGTACGGTCCTACGGCGCACGGTAAAAATTACAAGGTTGTATTAGAGAATATACAAGTATTAATTCGTAATAAAAGTTTTCAATACATAAGATTATCCTAATTTGATTCCTTAATCAATTCTGTCATCTTTTTGAAAATTTCAAGGCATTGGTTAATTTTTGGCTGTTTCCCGAGCATTCGAAATAGAAAAGTTGTATACACAATACACGAAAAATGGCGACGTTTCATGACGTTACGGCGCACCGGAGAGCAGTTCAGTTAGATTAGGATGTTTTAATGACACTTTAAATGAATACAGAAGAACGAAAATATGAAAAATACTGCCAGATTTTTAGTATACAAATAAAATGGACGTTTTCTTAGCGAAGTCTTCTTGATTGAGTCCCCAGATAGTACAAAACATGCGGAGAGACTGCCATTGTAATAGTAAAAGACGCTGTCACTGTCGACCGTTGATATGAGATTCTCTGTTAGTTGACTGATGGTGAGAATACTGTCCGTAACTTGCTCATAAATATTCGGAAGATCGCATGAGTGTGCCACATTGATTCCTTAACTGGTAATAAACACTCACGTATGTAAATCAATAAAATTTCTAAAATTAAGTGGGTCTTATCCAACTTTAGTTTTAGCAAACATGAAGCGTGACGCTGTTTTAGACACGTTGACCTTATCATCCCTGCGCTGTAGGGCGCTACAGTACATAACATAAAATATTACAATTTGTCTATTTATGCATATACATGAATCTATTTGAAATTTGCTATGTGTATTTATAATATATGTACTAAAAAGTAGTGAAACTTTCAGAACGCAGTGATGATTATATTTTAAACTAGACAACCCTCGTATTTAATGTATATCACATTTATGCAATGATAAAACTAGAGGTGGCAATTTTAAGAAAACATTTCAATATTATACAATGTATTTAATGTAATATCACATTTATGCAATGACAAAACTAGAGCTGGCAATTTTAAGAAAAGCACATATTTCCTAACAATTTAAAAATTCCTAATAATTTAAAATAAGAATAAACTGACGGTTATTTGGAATCAATATACACTTGGATTTACCAGTACACATAAAGTGTGCATGTAAATAATTATTCAACTGAAGCTGACACATACCAAAGTTAATAACATCAAATATTTTGGCTGATTTGTCATCTGATATGGTGCAACATAACTCTCCATTATCACTCATACCTAGGTCTTCAATATTTCCTGTAAATGTAAAAGCTGAGTTAGTCATTTCACGTAAAAGTTTAAACTCCACATTCTCGTTCCCAACAAATAAACATCTTTAGATTAGTACAAGAACATGTCAAGGAGAGAAAAAAGTGTAACTATATCCATTATTGAGATCAAAAATTGTAATATATGTACATTGTATTAATTGCCACATACAATTTTTCATACCTAAATGACTTCTAAAATGCTTGACAAATTCAATTCCTTCTTCTTCATTTTTCTTCCAGAATTTCACATGACCATCACAGCTTGCAGTCACAATAAAGTCATATCTGAGAAATTTCAAGCATAAAGTAAGTCATAAAAATGAATTATTGTATCCCCCACTTAATGTCATATTTTTCGATAAGTTCAGACTAACTAAAATTAAAGAGATCTTTCTATTTGTTTTACTTTATATAAAGATATGACTTTCCTGTAAATTACATAATTTAAATCAATCGTGTTTTAAAGATATCTAAGATTTTAGACTAAAACCAATTTATTTACCAACTCAGAATTTAAATATCAGACACTGTGACAGTTTAAAGTCAATTTGACAGTAGAAACGTGGGGATATTTAAGTTCAAAATCAGTGAAAATTTTAATTAGAATGTCAATAGAAAATATCCTATGTCATAATATGTAGCTTAATTTAAACTAAAAAAAAAACCATACAAATATTCTTTGTGACATGTAACCTTAAATTGTGCAAGAAAAGTTATTTATCTTCATGTCTAAGAGAAATTAGCTCTGAAACTTTGATTTTATTGACAGAAAATAGTGTGTGCTGAAAATTAATTTCTCTGATTTATCTTCCCATTTCATTGAACTTGTTATGATGTAAAACTCATACTTGGAAACAGCCACATGAGTAACAACATCCCTGTGCATATAACTTTTCTCATATGCCTCTGCATTAGGGAGATTGTCCAAATAAACTTGCTCATATTCCAACACTACAAGAAAAAGAGTGAACATGATTTTTTTTCATTGTGAGATTAAATTCTGACTTTTGATTGAATAAAGAGCCAAGAGTTTAGGAGAGAGTAGCAGATCAAAAGGATATTGAACAAGATGAACTCAATCTATTCGAAACTGTGGGGGTGAAACCCCAATTCATAAATGGTAAAAACAGAGCTTTCGAATTTCCTCTGATAAAAATCCAAAACTTAAACAAAACGAGGGTAAAATATAATCAGAACGCCAACAAAAACTCAAACCTTTCCTCTTCTTAGATTTTACAGCTTCCTCCGGCAAAGGACCGATACAATCATCATCATCTACGTCGTCAATTTCACGTTTGCCGCTTTCTGTTGACATTTTTCTTAATTTCCGGAATGGAAATTATGGAATAAGTCGTACATAAATAAATTCGACTTTCTACCTAAGTGTGTTTGGTTCTAGAAAAGGCCTAAGATTAAAGTTATTTGACCGTAGGATATTGAATTTATTATTTTAACTATTTTTTCTTATTGTTTTTAGAAATTTGACATGTTATCTTTTTTATCTTAAACTTCTTTAATTTGATTTTGACATGAATTCAGCCATCCCTCTATTATATGTCTCTGGTCCACTGCATCTAGGATTATTAATTTATCATGTTTTGTTAAGTTGAATATATCTCATAGAATGGCATCTGTGTTGGTTTTGGAAGGATTTTTAGTTTTATCAATATCATAATTAACTTACTGCATGCAATGGTCATTTAGTACATGTATATTGGTCTATACCTGCATGCATATCTAACTCCATATATATAGGCCTATATTAAATCATGCTCAATATTTCAACAGTTCAATTTAATTCTGATAAAATTGTATTCAAGTAATGATTGTGTAACCCTGTTTTGATTCGAAATTGCATCTATGCCATTTACTTTTAGTAAGTACTCTCCAAGGACACTAAAAATTTGACCAAAATCATTATAAAATTCAATCATAGCATTTGAATGATACACTGATGGACTTACTAGTAGTTCAATAAACCAAAGAATTAAAGAAAATTGAAAATTCTTCAATATATAGGTTTTTCCAACATTTCAAGTAAGGTCATAGCCAGAGACCTGTTAAAATCATGGTAATTTAAGAAAGAGAAGAAAATGTGATGGGATGATCTAGACCAGGATTTGAAAACTGGTGGCCTGAATCTCCAGTGAGTTGCTTTACCAACTGAGCTATCTGTCTATGACTGCCTGCCACAGCTCTCACCAAGTCTTTAGCCTCCAGAAACACTAACTCAGGCTCTTCCTTAACAATTCTGTTACCTGGACTTTTTCAGGTTCCAGGGTAATTCACAGCACCAAATATAATAGGGAGTAAAGTGAGCTAATACAGACTAGGGATTTGAGTTCAAGTCCAGTCCCTTGCATTTTTCTTGTTATATTTGGTTCCTTGGCATGTCCTGAAGTGGAAGAGATGAAGCAATCAGTTCGGGTTCAACAGCAGGTGGCCAGATAGCTTTGTTATTAAGATCATCTGACTGAAGATTAAACTTAAAAGGGGCCTGGATTTGAAGGTTACATTAAACAAGAGGCCCATGGGCCGCAACACTCTCCTAAGTAACTTTGGCCCTGCTCTTGTTCACCCGACTTTCCCCTTTATAATGCATTTAGTGACCCAATCCGACCCCAGGGGTCACAATTTTACCAATCTGTAATCATCTAAACTACACTAGAATGCTTTTACATGCATTTTTAAACATTTCTAGCCCAGTGGCTCTTTAGAAAAATTTTTTCTTATTTGAATGGAAAAGTGGGATTTCCTATAATAAGTTCAAGTTTTCTGGCCCTTTGATTTTCGAGATTTTTTCTATATATTTTAAAGTAAAACTTGGATTTCCTATTGTGACCCACCCTACCCCTTGTGGTCATGATTTTAACCATTTATAATCTGCACTATCCAAGGGGGTTTCCACATATGTTTCAACTTTTCTGGCCCAGTGGTTCTGGATTACCTCCCCTTTGTACAATATACTAATACATTATTAACTATTCTAAATACAATAAACAGATCAAGACAACTAGAAGATGATGTAGAAGTTTAAA
Organism: Saccostrea glomerata; assembly: GCA_003671525.1. Classification (NCBI taxonomy): domain Eukaryota; kingdom Metazoa; phylum Mollusca; class Bivalvia; order Ostreida; family Ostreidae; genus Saccostrea; species Saccostrea glomerata. The sequence goes on from PRKT01000762.1 coordinate 182,928, forward strand.
AGTAAACATGTTGTAAGGGGGGTTTGCCCTTCATTTTAACAATTTAACTTTCCCTTCACCCAAGGATGTTTTACGTCTGCAACTTTGGTTAGAATTGGCCCAGCGGTTCTTGAGAAGAAGTTGAACATGTAAAAAGTTTACAGACGGACAGACAGATGGATGGACTAGGGGTGATTAGAAAAGCTCAGATGAGCTAAAAGGCATATGTAAATTGTATATATTCCTTAAGGTGGCTGAAGTGTTTCAATTCATAAGTATGGTAGCATTTTTTTCTTCATTTTTAATGAAAGATGATTTGGCAGTAACAAAAATTAATCATTCACAAAACATATCACTAATTCACACATTTTCACTTGAAGTTAAATGATCACAATGTATTTCTGTAGCACTATAAAATCTTGTCCAAAATGTCAGGAATGTCTAGATAACTGCACCAGTGCTGTTATGACAATATCTCTTTCAAATTAAGACTTTGGAATGAGTGGTTTTATTTTCTTGGCATACTCTGTTGCCTTTTTAGCTCCCTCAGTCATCATTTCCTTTGACACATACATCTGCCCTGGAATACTTATTAACTGCGACTGGTCTCGAGGGGAGAACATGTTCTCCAACACATATAAAAATCCGTTTGATGCTTTCGCCGCATTCTTTTTAAACCTTTTATGAACAAAAGAACACACGGGGCCACTTGCTCCGAATCGTAAAGGTGAATTAATCCAGGCTTTTCTCTCGCAAACCACCATATCTTTACTTTGCGGATCTTGTTTGTACACCACTTTTTCTTCTACAGACACAATGTGCTGCATTGCAATGTTCCTCGTGTATGTCGTTATAAGTTTTCTTATAGGATCAACGATAGATTCTTCTACAATATATGTAAAACTTTCGCCCCGTGAAAACTTTTGAACAAGACTGGTCATTTTGTTGGTTTTCTTCAGCAGTCGCTTGGTATGAAGTTCCTGGTCGATCACTTTTCTTGATATAACATCCTCTGACAAAACATGTTTAGCAAATGGGTTCGGGTATCGGTGCCAAAAGGCCACTGCTACCTGTTCCCAATTAAAGTTGAAAGCAGAAGTTCCAAAGTAATATTTCATGTTCCCCTCAGTCTTGTGCACGTTTTGCGATTCGACCTTCGAGAAAAGGAGGGCGTGATTTACAACGCAATATTAATTTTGTTCGCGCTGGAAATTTGGTTCTCACTCAGGATTGATTAAACAGAGTATGTTTCGCAATAGGTATTTCATTACAAAAGTTAAGCATAAAAGTTTTAAGTGTTGAGAAGTATTTATCAGTAAAAAAAAATTATTTTGATAATCCGAGTGTAATCAATTTTTTTTTATTTCACTAGTTGAGCAAACTGAACGAACCAAAATAAGCCTCTAAACGACCATGATTTTTTGCGCCTCATCAACGTTGAATATAAAATGATAACACACGTGTTTACATCAAATTGACAGCATGGGAAAGAAGAACTTTAAAAAGAAGCCAGGCGCCTCGCTTGGTATAGTACTCTCACCACATTTGTTAAAGATTCAATGTTAAAGTTTTGAATTTGGAAGCCACTTTATGACTTACAAACTCAAAGTCAAAGGATGATCTGCCTCTGTCTTGGTCCTGACAAATTAACCAAACAAACATCTGAATTTTAAAGGCTGTATATAGTAATCACTGATATGTTTATCATCATCGAATACACCTACTCCCCCTAGAAAAATAATTATGAAGATTTTTTTTTTATTAAAAGTACGGATAAACACGTCCCCAGTACAATTTGGAATGCGACTTCAAAATCATTTAAAATTTTAAATAAGTGCAAGAATGTACATTTTTCTCCTTGTGATTATCATTGTACTTCTACAGGTAAGAGCCTTGGTTAACATCCCATTACTCTCTATGTGTTACACTGTGCCAAGTCAAGAGTATCTCGCTGTGAACCTCTAGTGTATTTTGTCAAAATCAATTTTTTTGCAGGAACTTAAATTGATATCAAGTTTGAAGATCAAGACAACTAAAATGCTAATAAAAAAAACAAATTAAACAAATAAATTTTCTTTATTTGAACGGTTTGGAAATGAATGTATATCAGAAATGAGAGTTAAATGAATTGTCTTAAATTATAACAAGATTGTGTAGACTGGAAAGTTGCCACTTTCTTCTATTGAGTTTGCACATATATAGATTAAGAAACTTTAATTAATTAGTACATATACAGATATTGTTCATATGATTTAACCTATGGTATATATATTTTTTCCTTAGTCGAAAGAAAGAAGAATTTGCAGGAAGCCAGGAAAGAACTTGCAAAATCCTCCTCCTCTAAAAAGAATGCTCAGTACAGCGTAGATCAGTTACTAGACAAGGTTGTTTTGCTTTCTTAAAATTTTGTGATTTTTAGTATGTTTTGTAAAAAAGATTGCATTTGAAATTTTTCTATGTATTTTTCTAAAAATTAACTTCAGATTCTTGAAAATTTGGAATTGAATGCGAATGCCAAAGAAATTGCGTACTAAAATTGATTATATTTAATTTAATGTAAAAAAAATCACTGTTTCTGTTTAGGTTGATGAATACATTGACAGCTTCCAGTATGAACTGGCTCAGAAATTCTGTCAGCGAGCTTTGGAGATAGAGCCAGACAACATCCGAGCCCTGGAAACAGCTGGGAGTTTACTATTGGAACTAGGAAACACAGAGGCTGCAAAACAGGTGACCAATTGTTAACCTAAATAAGTACATATCTTTGTCATAACATATACCATTAACAGTATAGGTCAGGCTTATATTAAACGTATTTTCATTTGAAGTGCTTTGGTCGAGCAGTGGAAGTAAATCCTGATGCTGGACATGGTAAATACATGTACCTGGGACAGCTGTTTGAAGGTGCAGAGGCCATTAAATGTTTTCAAAAGGGAATCGAATTGATGGTCAAAGAAAGAGAAGCTCAGAGTGCACAAGAGGTATTTTTGATAAAGGATATTTACCAAAGATACTGCACTGACCAGCATGTTAAAAAGTGAGAAAAGGTTAAGTGTTTATTATAAATTGATTCATTTTTTTTTGCAGTTGGCTTCAGCTTGCGGAGGAGGTGACAAGGTCAGTGAGAAGGATATTACCAGTGCTTACTGTTCTGTGGCTGAAATATACATGACAGATTGTTGGTAAGTTTGGAAATACACAATCATGATGAATCATGATTACAAAATTTTTCTAAACAGCTATTGTGCAATTTTATTTAAAGTACATATATTTATTTGTTACCAAGTATAATAACAGAATTTTTCCCTTGTTCTTGAAAATATAATGACTATCTGAACCATTTATTTCAATTGTTTTTTTGCCAAAATAGCCATAAACTCAAAGGAGTATAAAGTGAAAATATATCTTTGGTAAAGTAAGCTGAATGAGCCAAAAGCTATTCATGTGAGCTAGGGGGAACCAGAATCTTGCCAACTCACAATAATTATGATTAATTTTACTGGTTGATTATGCTAGTACAAAAGTCACCAATTAAATGTAAACAGCATATGTTTACAACTTTTTAGGTCACCTGAGTAAACTCAGGTGACCTATTGCTATCTGTTTTCGTCCGTCGTCGTGCGTCGTGCGTTGTGCGTTGTGCGTTAACATTTGAACATTTTCAGCTTCTTCTCTGCAACCACTGAACCAATTTCAACCAAATTTGGCACAAAGCATCTATGGGTGAAGGGGAACAAAAATTGTGAATTTCATGATCCCCGCCCCCCTGGGGCCTGAGGGGTGGGGCCAAAACCACTAAAATTAATGCAATCTTTAAAAATCTTCTTCTTTACTCCTGGACATCAAGCAGTCAAACTGTTTGCATGATTGTAATCAGCAATGAGTCCTCTACCAAAATTGTGAAATTCATGGCCCTGGGGTCAGGGGTTCTAGTGCTAGGGCGGGGCTAAATAAGTAGGTAGTGAAAATGCATTATTTCTTTGAAAATCTTCTTCTCTGCTCCTGGGTATTAAATAAACCAACTAAGTA
>PRKT01000762.1:190963-220734 GCA_003671525.1 Saccostrea glomerata
GGGGGGGGGGGGTACATAGTCTGAAAATAAATTAATGCTTTGAAATCTGCTCTTTGGTATTAATCAACCATTTTATGACAACATTTTCAAAATTTTGAAATACCGGTATGTGGCCCATGGGTCAGTGGTTCCTTTAGGGTGAGGTACACAACTGGGTATAAAATGGAAGTGCATTTTCTTTTTGTTACTCTGATCTACCTCTGGGTATTAAGTAAATAGAGTAAGCTAAGTTAATAATTATGATAAGCAATGGTGCCTCTTTCAAAATTGTAGATTGTGAATTGAATTTCATGGCCTCTGGTTTAAAACACAAACCAAATTTAATTGTTTGAAAGTTGTTACACAATACTCAGGTGACCTATAAGGCCCGTGGGCCTCTTGTTTAATTATATGCCTCATATTACCATCTGAATCTCTGTATACCGGTAGGTACTGTATGGTAAGCTAGTAAAATTAGTAGCAAAACTCAATACACAAAGATAGAATGTCCAAAAAAATTTATCAGCAGCCAGTGTATCTGCATCTTCACTGGCAAAGGGTTTCAGAAATCTTTGGCCAGCAAAAATGGTATATATTGTATCTCCTAAAGTTTGTATTTTCTGAGAGACTCATTTTAAACAACATTATGTAGTGACGAACCCAATGCCGAGACTCAGTGTGAGGAATATATCAACAAGGCTATAGAAGCTGACAGCGAGAATCCAGAGGCTTATCAACTAAAGGCCAGCTTCTACCTGTCTAAAGACAACAAACAGGTGAGTATCAGGCCAGCTTCTACCTGTCTAAAGACAACAAAAAGGTGAGTATCAGGCCAACTTCTACCTGTCTAAAGACAACAAACAGGTGAGAATCAGGCAAACTTCTACCTGTCTAAAGAAAACAAACAGGTGAGTATCAGGCCAGCTTCTACCTGTCTCAAGACATAAAAGAGGTGAGTATCAGGCCAGCTTCTACCTGTCTAAAGACAACAAGCAGGTGAGAATTAGGCCAGCTTCTACCTGTCTAAAGACAACAACTATGTGAGAATCAGGCCAGCTTCTACCTCAGTCTAGAGAAAACAAACAGGTGAGTATCAGGCCAGCTTCTACCTCAGTCTAGAGAAAACAAACAGGTGAGTCATACAGAATCAGGACAAATTGGTAAAAACAGGGGCACTGCAAAATGAGGCTAAAGAGCATTTTCATCTATTAAATTGGATCTGCTTGTAATTTTTCTTTAAATAGAACTATTGTTATTACTTTTTCCAGCTTTATATTACATTTTGTACCAATTACGTACTATTTCATATATTAAACTTGTACTATATCAATCCCAAACTATTCCATTTGGAATTTCATTTGACAAAACTATAATTTACAGGAAGCTCTAGTCATGATAAAAAAGAGTGTATCACTATGGTTACCTAAATATGAGGCCGTGGAACAGGGAAACGTAACAGAAGAAGAGAATGACCCAGTGGAGGTTAGAGTTATCTCCACTTAAATTAGAACTCTTGTTTGTTTAAAAAAGAAATATGAATGTGTTTGCATTCTTAAAGCTTTCCTTCCAAAAAGAAGAAAAACTAATAAGTAATATTTATATAGAAGAAAAACTAATAAATTACATTTATAAAGGTACCCTCTCCAGACAGGAATACCTATGTTCTACTGTTAGGTATATTTTACATTTACAGGCAGTGTCGTTGTCTTATGATGCAAGAATAGCAGCAGCTAAGATATTAACAGAAGTTGAAGAATACGAGGTAGATATACATAATGGTTATAGCCTATTTTAGTATGTTTAAATTTTTTCTTGCATAATTATGAAATTTAATGCTGAAAAATAGTTTTTGTGTATCTTTGTCTCAGCTTCTGATTACATAATTTATATTTTGAAGACTGCAGTCACAGTGTTAGAGAGTTTACTCGATGAAAATGAAGATGATCCACAGATCTGGTACATGATCGGATGGGCTAACTATTTACAGGGCGAAGATTACAAAGCAAATGCCAGATTTTATCTTAAAAAATGTAAAGAGGTAAGAGCGAAAAACTTGAAAATTCTAATCATTTAGATTTAAAGGTGCATGGACACAGATTTGAAGTTAGTATTTTCTGTATAATATTACTACTTATATATTTTAATAGCATTCCACACAAAAATATATTAAGAATTTGAAACTTCAAATTTTTGGATGGGTTTGATCGACACATCTTTGCACTCTCACAGATTCTACTATTATTCTTGATACTTAGGAAAAGTGGCAATCTTGTTGTGTATTAATGAAAAATATTAAAACTTTCAGAAAAATAATTATATTCAGAGTAGAAATGTTTGAAAGCAAAACCCCTTCACAAGTATCGTCATTCCACGCTAAGTGTTGTGTACAGAGTTTAGCAAATTGATCACACCTGTGAAACGTACACAGTTTTTGTAAACAGGGCACAAGCTCTGTTATTGTTAATGTTTACGATTCACTGGGTGCATTCAATCGTGAAAGTCTGCTCACCACAACTGGGCGGACTGACAATATACTGTGTGTATGTTTTGATTTCGAACATTTCTGCTCTGAATTTTCTGGATTATAGTTTGAATATTTTTCATTTATACACAAGATTGCCACTTTCCTAAGTATTAAGAATAAAACTGCAATTTGTGAAGCAAGGATGTGTCAATCAAAGCCGTCTAAAAATTTAAATGTTTAATAACTTTTAGATGAAATAAGATTTTTATTATATTTTTGTGTGAAATGCTATTAAAATATATAAGTTAATATTATACAGAAAAATATTAACTTCAAATCTGTGTCCATGCACCTTTAAATGCAAATCAAGTGACTAAAAATTTAAGTTTTGTAAGTCAGATTTCATTGTATGGTTATTATATTTAAAGGTTTACACAAAAACACAGTATGAGGATGAGGGAATACTGAAACATACAGAGGAATTATTGGAAGAACTTGGTCCAGGTAAATCAATTGATTGTAAATACTGTAAGTAAAATTATTCAATTCGAACATAAATTCCTTTCTACCAGTTGATCTCTCCGATTAGATACCTCTCCAATGGCCAATCAATTAAACTTAGTAAAACTTTAAAAATGTCAAGGAGGATCCAGACCCTCTAGGGCTGCATAAGGGCATTTCTAGTTGGGGTGGCTTAAAGAGACTTGCACTCAGATTTGAAGCAAATATTTTCTCAAATTTTCTGAATATCTTGCGTGACATATGTTGCTGTAGCAAATCTGTGTCTATTTCTTTTGAATGTGGCCTAATATCTGCAGTCAGAAATTTTGCCATCAGTAGTTTATATTGATCAAAACTAAGAGTAGGATTAGGACAGACTATGCAGACTCAGCATTTTAAACCTGTAAATAAGATCAATTTGTTTTATGAAAGGTGATGATGAGGACGAAGATGGTGAAGAAGCGGATGATGGTGCTGAAGAATTAGAAATAGACAGTGACTCTGAAAGTGAAAGTAACACAAACAATGAAAGTGAAACTAAAATGGAACATTGATTGCAAAGTGGATCTAATTAACCCATACCCTAAAATAGTTGAATGTCAGAAAAATGAAGATACAGATGTTTTATGGTGCAATCATTGTGTCCAGCACAGTTGTTTACATTGAAAATCCTTTACATGCTGACTTAGACTTCTAACTTAGATTTCTACTGCATCAAATCACATTAGAAAGTCTACACTTTGGTGAAACATGAAGTCAATTATTACTTGTACTAAAATAATTGTATAAATGCAAAATTTAATGATAATATTAAGAAAAGATGCAATTAATTTCTGTTTCTTTAAGGGTCTCCACAAGAACTATTCACAAAAACCTGAAGGCCTGTTTTATTCATTTGCCATCATTGCATTAAATTGTGGTAGCAAAGGAATTCTTTGACAGTTTCTTGTTGAATTTAGAGATGAGTTTGAACGTTTTCTGTTCATTGAGGTTGCTGCACTCTCCATAACAAAAAAATCTCCTGAAGCTCTATCTATCATTGTGAATTCTAAAAAATAACTGCAATTTTATGAGAATAAATATTCTTGTTTTATTTCTTTCAGCTGTATGTCTTAATGTTTTGCTTTTATTAATTCCATCCAATGTCTATTGGTAGTGTTATTGAACTTGTCCAATGTGACAATTTAAAAGTAAAAGAAAAATTAACAGCTAAAACATGACAAACAGACAGACACTGAACAAAACTTAAGAGAAAAAAAATTCACATGTAGATAATAAGATGGGTAAACAAAAACAACCAACATTATCATTTATTATTCTAGAAGTCATATCAGGTCTGTGTACATATGTAGGATCAATATACATGTATTCAATTTATGAAATCGCAGAATCTGGAGCTAAAAGAACTAAAAGATAAAAGTAAATGTTTTTGAATCAGAAGGGAACACAAACACTGTTGAAGATTTCAACTCTATTATCTTGGAGACGTCATTCCATGTACATGTACTTCTCAACCTAGCAGAGATATCAGCAGTTGGCATACACCATGTCTGTCTGTAGATAATCAGCTACGGTGTCGTAACATACCTGGTACTCTTCCTGAATAAAAAAAATCAATATATAAACCGATGTTGCCCTCAACCCCAGTCAATATTTGTATAATTTATTATTTAGTGCAATTTTCATCAAGTGGTTAAAACTTTGTGTAATCATGAATTTGCATTTGGAGCAAAAAACGTAACTGATGATAAGATGCAGCTAGAAATCACTTATGAATACCACTAAAATTAGTTCGTTAATTATAGAACTTAATTAATATTTATTTTACCAAGCTAGATATGAACTCTGGTCGTCTAATCTGAAGTTGTCTTGTGATGGTAAATATGTCCACTTCATTGTCTACTGTCATCTGTTCCAGAGCGTTATATATAACACAGAATGGACCGCATCGCTTGGCTCCATCACTGTATGATAAACCGTGCTATATCTATATTTTTTTTAACATGGGTTGTGCAAGTTTGACCAAATGAAACTGAAATTAAAAAATTAAAATCAGGGAGGCAAACCTTGACAAAATGAGGATTTTTCCATCTGGGTGTGTTTTATCTTCTATTTTAGCTTCTTTAATAATGTCAATAAGAACTCTGCCATTTGATTTTTCATTCTCTCCTTTCCACCCTTTACATTCCAATACAGACACTCTCATGCTGCTAAAACCCTACAATGGGAGATAAAATTAAAGATATTTATTATCCCCCCCGTATATGATCTTGTATGTGCAGATAATGAAAAAAGCTGGTAACCTTTTGTTGCAATACGATGTTGGTCTTCTTGACTGTTTCTAATTGTGTACAATCTGTCAGTTTAACAGTAAATGGCCCAACTTGTTTCTTGTCATTACCAGCTGGAAACCAAAGGGAAGACTGCAAAAACATTTTTAAAATATAAAAAAAATTATTCTAGTCCACATTATCATGATTATGCCCCAACAATGTTTACCTAATGACAGGTTAGTGTCGCCTTACAGAGAAAATTAAAATCGAGTTAATTCTATTTTTTAAGAATGGTATCAAACATACATGCTCTTGTATTAATTGGCTCAAAAATGAAGTATTTTTGAGATACAAAGTTAACTCAGTTTTAGCAGTTAAAGTCTATAATAATTGACTTTAAAATAATGAAGAAAATATTAATTTTTTGTTTCATTCCAGAAAGCATTTAGAGATCTTCACAATTATTTAAAAATAAAATGAAAATGAAAAACCTGATACTCATCTGCTGGTTAGTAAAAAACACTTCAGAAATGTATTTCAGATTATCTTTTGCAATATCATTTATATTATTTGTTGAGAATTATGTACATTATGTTTATGTCTTCTTACCATCATCACCAATCTATGCCTTTAAGGGGGCCGACTATAGTTTCCATTGCGCAATATTTCGCGCATCATAGTAAAATGAAACGTATTTTCTGTTTTAACTTTTTTCGCTTTATTATTAAAATTAAACAAAATTAAGAAATTATAGGTATAAAAATGTGATTACAATTTGATATAACTGATTTTTAACCGATTTTGCAATTGATATTAGGTAGGTTGACGTCTTTGCAGTGTGTTTTTGACGTAATGATAATCTGTAGCTCTTAAAGAAAGGAGTAATAAAAATACTATTAAAGAAAAAGTAATAATATACGCACTTGAAATTTAAAACATAAAAATTTGAGAATATCTCCAATATTTTTATTATGTTTTCATGTGAATCCATTGTTTACGTCATATTTTGTAGTACTCTATGAAAATAGTAAAATTTGCTAATTTTTCTTTTGTGCATTTTGAGATGCCCCCTCTGGTAACAAGACGGTAGAATTTTGTGTTTCTTACATATATTGTATAATATAGTATTACTCATCAAATATTATAGTTTGAACAAAATGTCTATTGTAGTATTTGTATAATTTGCTTTAAAGTGCTAAAAATTGGCATTTTCCTATATAATCCTATGGTAAATGTACCTGTATTTTGAGTCGGTCCCTTAAAATACTTGGAACGGTAGAATTTCCCCAAACTTTGCATGTACACTGAAGTTAATGTAAGTTATATATGGTATAAAAATGAAGAGTTTCGCTATTGTAGTTTTCACACAATAAAACTATAGTCGGCCCGCTTAAATTAAGTACAGTATGTGGATATATGTCAGTTTATATAGTTTGTTACTTTATTAATAAGTAAAAAGTTCCAGTGAAATATGTGGAGATAACAAACAGTATTCGAGCTCAAAGGCCTTTAAACATAAAATAGGAGCGGAGCAAATAACCTCCAAAACGTCAGAGTTCGGATCAGGTGCCGTGGAGGAGTGAGCATCCCCTGCCGACCGATCACACCCACCGTGTGCCCCTAGTCATGTTCGTGAAAAAAAGGAGAAACACAATTTAAAAAGTCCTGTACTATACCGATTCAATTTCCACCAGTGGGTAGAGTGATACAATGGTAGGTGTATAGTATCCCTTTATAAGCCTCAGGAAATCTTCAGTGTAGTCTGGGAGAGGGTACTGGGCACTGATGATATGGTCACTTCTTGTAAAAGACTACCACATAAAAAGAAAACAGACGGTTTATTCCCGTTTTGCACACATTTTAATTACAGGTAATTAAAAAATGTGTGAAAAACGGTTGTTTGACCAGGTGAGATAATAACGTAATTGCTATAGTCTATACCATATTTAGTAAGTCTGCCATATATGTGTTTTTATTTGTCATATGTATTGTGTATTCTTAATCTTAAATCTAGTACCCCGAATTTTATGGTGTATGGAGAAACAGGTAGATATCCTCTGTCTATATTTATAAAATTAAAAATAGTTATGTACTGGGCAAAAATTTTAACTGCTCATGAAAGTAAGCTTACAAATGTTATTTATTCATATTTTTATAGATGTTATAGTGATGGGTCGTTTGTACATCCATGGATAAAATGTCTACAAGATGTACTTAATTCTTGTGGATTGTCATATGTATGCACAAGTCAATCATTTATTAGTTTTAATTGGCTTAAGTCAATCATTAAAGATACCTTAAAATGTCAATTTGAACAAGAATTGAGAAGCATTGTTGATAGTTCATCCAAGTGCATTAATTATAAAATTTTTAAAACAGATTTTGGTTTAGAAAATTATCTGATGAATTTACCAAAAGATTTAAGAGTTACACTTACCAAACTCCGAACTTGTAATAATCATCATTTGCCAATTGAAAAGGATAGATGGCATAATATTGACAGACATTTAAGAATATGTACCATTTGTGATTTTAAAACTGTTGGTGATGAATATCATTATATTATAGAATGTTATTACTTTTCGAAAGACAGAAAAATATTTCTCCCAAACAGTTATTGTAATAATCCTAACACATTTCAAATTCAATCAACCAAGGAGTAGTAATAATGTAGAAATACAAAAATCATTATCAAAATTTATAAAGAAAATTTTTTAAACTGTCTGTCCTTCTTGAATCCTCCGTGTGTTTTCTATTACAGATGACTACATGTTTTTCTCACTCTTTTCTTGTTTCTTTATATACTTGTCTATTTCTTGACCCTTGACTGTAATTTTTTGTTTGTATATATGTATATATGTACCTCTTGTAGCAGTGATCTGGTTTTGAGCGAATAAAGAATTGAATTGAAAGAATCATCATTGTAGTTTACATTTATATCTCGCTATACAATTGTAAAATTGTGAAGAGATCAATAAACTCAGTTCAGACACAGTTCAGTTCAGTGAAAGATAAACTTATAGTGAAAAAATAAGAGAATAAATAAAAAGTTAATGTATTTAACATCTTCTTGGCTTGGGCATTATTTTCAAATTAATTTTTATTCTCTATTTTCTTTATTATTTGTTATATCTTTAATTCATTTAGAATTTTATTTAGACTTAATTAGTAAATGATATTAAATAAATATTAATAATTTATTCAATATAAAAATAAAATATTTTCCAATTAATAAATATAGAATTTTAATAAAATGCTTATAAAATTGTATTAAACCTCTTAAGAATACATTGAGCTAAAGCACTTTTCAGGTATTCACATGTAAATCCAAACCAGAAATCAGACTATAATTGCTATCAAAACACACTTCACACCTATTGTTCTATACCTAATTATCAAATGTGTGCAAAAACCACGGGAACACACCAAACAAATACATGTAGTTTAAAAAATTACTAAAATATGATGGCATAAATGGTTAATATATAATAAGACCCATGTCTATTTCAAGTGTATATCTTCATTTTTAGCTCTACTGGTCAGAGACAAAAAGAGCTTATGCAAAATGCTACTCCTCCTACAGTTTTGGTCTGAATTCAATATGACTTGGCACACAAGTAGACTACACTAAGATACATAATTCTGTGTATCGGTTTTTGTCATTATTCTATTTATTGCTTTTGTAAAGTTTTATATCCCAACTGCTCCTTTTCTCTTTCTTTATCATAAGTACAAACCAGTAGAGTTTCAGTCTCCACAGAGACTTCTGGTTGTTTATAGCGCTTACAAGTATTTCATTTGAAATATGGAGATAGCAAACAGTATATCACGCTCAAAAGTGCATTCATTTGAATAAAGACGGTGAAGACGACGAACGATAATCGATAACGCAAAAACAAATACATCAAACAATACACATCGAAGAAAAGGGCATAAGTAAAGGCCTGTGGAAATGAGAGATTTGTAATCAGGTCTCTAGGAGGAGTAAGCACCCCCTGCTGACCAGTCACACCCACCGTGGGCCTTATGTATTGATCAAGCTTAAGTAAACAGATCATTTCGTAGTCAAATTAAGTTAAAAATCAATGGTCTTAATATTTGTATGAAACAAGTCAACTAAAATAAGACCCAGTAATATGTTTTGTTTTAGCTAAAAAGGTCACAACAACCAAAGAATTTACGAAATATTGACACTTGGCGAGGTTCGTGAAAATCCCGGAACAAGAACTTATGTGTGAGTACCCTGTCTCAGTTAAAACACTGCATGATCGTACAAGGATCATGCTCTTGAGAGTTGTGAATACATTGCACTGAAGGCATAAGAATAAATTCATGTAGAATTTTAAAAAATTGCTTCATAGAAACAATACAAATCTAGAGCCGAACAAACATGCACTCATAAAACAGAGGTATGATCAGGGTCCATGAAGAAGTAAACATTCCCTGTCGACTGGTCATATTGTGTGCTGTCATGATAGGACAAACGAAGAAATCCGTCGACCAGTGTGGAAATAATGGCCTAACAACAAGCAGGAAAAAGTCAGCATTTGCCCCCACTGATAATCTGCTAATGGATGCCTGATGGCTTGTAACATACCTGTACGGAAACTGCATTGTAATAGATGTTCTTTCCATCCGTGTTTGTCAAAAAACACGTATACCTTTCAACTGTAAATTACAAGATTGAAGAAAAAAAATAGTGATCTTTAATTCATAAAAATGTGTGAAGCTATTTCGTCTTATCATGTAAAAACACTATATATAACGTTCCTCAAATATTTGATTTTTTAAAAACTTTTTTGTCTTTAATGACGTTTCCTGTTCATTTTATTTAGTTTTTTGTATGAGAACAAACGATCTCTTTCGTTAAACTCTTTTCAATGTATTTACCAGGTAAAACAGAAGGAGAATAATTTGCTGATTCAAATGTTCTTCCTGATTTGTAATCGTCAGATGTGTATTTTTTCTGTATGGACACTAATTCCTGTAAAATAAAAAAAGAAATACTATCACTAAAGATAATGTTGAAAAAAAGATTGTCCTAAAATATATAGAGATAACGAACAGTATTCAAGCTCAAAAGTCCATACCGTCGTCAAGTCAGTGTGTAAATAATGGACTAACAATCAGTATGAAAAACGTCAGTCAGCATTTAAGAACAGAGATTTTATTTACACAAATATTGTTGTTAACATAATTACTATTAATGGATAATGAAAAAAGACATGATATCGTTGTTTTTTATGGGTACTAGTAGTTTATCACCTGATATTCTGCAGATAATGGAGACTTGTTGGCCACCTCTCCGAGGTTGATATAACAAGACTGCTCCTGGAACTCCTGTAGAAATGTTTCTTTTGAGATAGACCTAGGCTTTCCCCTGAATGCTTCAAGTAATGCCAGGTAGACAACTTTGTATTGATCCTAAAATGTAAATTAATTAATCTGTTTGTCCTAAATTAAAAGTAGCTATTTTTTTCACACATCTAAGAAATTGAGACTGGTATATATAATCAAAACCATGCACGTATCCTTGTCGTTTTTGTTAAACTGTTGATAAAGAGGACATAATACATTTTTAATTTGACTGTCCTTCATATAAAGATTTACGGGAAAATATTTATTATAGGGAACTTTATAAAAATAATCTTACTTGTTCTTAAAATGTTATATTTTGCCAATATAAACTTACTACGCCTTGGATCATATTCATCCTGTCTTTCCTCATTGCTTCTACATATTTTGGTACGTTGATTTTCCCAGTTTTCTCCCCTTTCTTATAGAGGGCGTCCAGAGCGATGTAGGTGCCCGTTCTGCCAATCCCTGCACTTTATATGTTAGATTAACTTTATTATGAAGAAAAACTTGTCAATATTTAAAATGCCCTTTTTTATATTATTATTATATCATAAAATTATGCGTGAGAGAGAAAGAGAGATTCTATGAACCTGCAATGAACAAGCGTGTATTTGCCAGGGTGTTCATTTGAAATTTTCATCACGTGACGGTGAAATATGACGAGACTCAGCGGTTCGGGGACATCGTGGTCTGACCATTGGGTGTAGTGGAACATAAACACGTCACGTTCTTTCTGGTCCTGATAACCAAACAGTGTAGTTATTTTGACAACATATTATCTTATATATTACATGTATATATTTAATATGTTTAACATGTGTTATATCAAAACATATCTTAGAATATATTTTTTTGAAAAATGATTATAATACATTTCATCTGGTTACACTGTTACCAAAGTAAGATTACTGCAATATCTGGTCACTGCACAAAAATGTCAGTATGTAAGAAAGCTTGTCAAGATAAAAAGTTGCTTTGTTAAAATCTGAGGGATATTTTTCAAAACTAAGATTTAAATCAACCGCCTGATTTATAACATATTTATGGTGAAAGCGAACATTGTCGTCATATTTTTTCATCAGTTCCACGTAAATTTTTGATAAACCTACCATAACAAAATCAGCATTAGATAAATAATACAGCTTTATTTAAAAAAAAAGAAAAAAGGATAATAAAGACCTATATATTTCAGTAATTTCACAAAATATATGTAGATTTAACTTTTTTGGTTAAAAAATATTCACATGCACTATGTACAGTGATCGTGCAATACACCCTGCATGTAGCTGTTGACAAATGATGAATCAAATTGATGTTTCAGCAATTTTTCAAGAAATATTTGGAACTTGGGAATAATGAAGTAATTCCTGATTTCATAATGCATGGACAATCGAGAAAATTATGTAATTTTTCACACATACAGAGTAATGTAAAACAGACAATGGTCAAAGGTCCAGTTATGTTAACTAATTTAATAAATTTTCAACTTGAATACTCCGTAAAAAAAAACTTTTCTCGCGTTAGAGAAATTTTGCGAAGTTCACGAAAGCCTCATAATCGCGAATATTTCTCGGCGCGAACCGGTTCATCAATCCTCTGTGTCTATGAAAAGCTTCATCGCGAAAACAAATCGTCGCGAGGGAGTTTACCCCTGGTAAATCGCGAAATAAAATCGTTGCGAATAAAAGTTGGTTTACCATTGACTTTTCAGAAATTTATAGGACCAAAAACAGCTAATTATTTCCAAAAAATAATCAATTTTGACACTACAAAATCACTGGTTTTTATCTAAAGATGTTAAAGTTTGACTTGAAAGTATTTTTTTTTTTTTCAAAATACGATTTAAGGTAAGTATAATGGGAACAGATACTATGAAACAGTAGGAGCAATCAAAGGCGTACGAGAGAAGAAGTATTATTTAAACTAGATGCTGTCATGAGACAGTAATACCCGCACTATGGTGTTTGCCTCTAAATACACACTCCTTCATATTGGACTTTCCAAGGAAGAAGTCAAAATAATTCTATAATTTCACCGTACATGTATTCGTCAAATCGAACATAAAATTTTCAAGCTTTATCTGTGATCTCCATTCATGGAGCCTTAAAAGTCAAGGTCATAGGACACGGTAAACAACCCCCCTAACACTCACTCTACAGTTACTCGTCAGCAGGAATAAGCAACTGACAAATCAAAACCATAAAAGGAAAAAGGATCCACACCTCAACTTTCCAATTTAATCTTGTTTTTTGTTAGATTTTCATAAGATGAAGATTCCAGTCAATGTATTATTTCAATATCCCATATCCACCAGCATCCCACTATTCTCTCTCTCTCTCTCTCTCTCACCTTTTCTCTCTCTCTCTCACCTTCTATTCATTTTATTTGTCACCATTCAAAAGTAAAATTTTTCTCTGCTAAAAAAACATACAGGACTGAGGAGACTATAAAGAAGTCCAATGAATTTGTAAGGATAGCCGAGTGCATGCAGTCTGACAAATTTACAAACAACATAAATTCGAAATCTCTGATCAAATAATCAAATATCAGATGGTACATATAATAAATTTTCCTTTTTTCCCTTGAAAATTCTATTTTTTTTCCTGATTTTGAGTCATATATTAAGACTACATGTGATTTAATAAACAGTTTATTGCTGCATTCCATGATATAAGAAAACAGCTGTTTCTGTTGTGAGTAAGAAGATGCTACTATGCAACATCACTTGCCTGAACATAAGCTTGATTAAGATGAAAAACACAACAAGAAATCTCCAACAACAGTCTTCATGAAAAACAGTTTAGAGGAGGTCAATCAAGATTACTTTAGTCTCATATACTCAATTTTATTTCAATTAATTCAGGTTTATTTTTTCACAAGTGGGGCAAGCAAAGTGAACACATCCATTGCCCACGATGTGAATTCTTTTCACTAACTGGTAAGAAAAATTCTGTCAAATATTCTGCACTTTATGGTCAAGCGAATTTTTGTTCTTTTTCCAAGATTGCCACAAACTGACAAATATTGATTGATAATATCTTATTAATCATGTAGTCTTCCATGTTTTTAGGTTATGCAGAGAATCCTCTGAGAAAATAAAATACACAGGAACCTTTTTACACAGTACTGGCATTCTTACCATTCTCTTACTGAAATCACACTGATATATACAATGAATCGGATGGATATCTTAAAGGCTGAAATGGTATCATTTATGATAATAGTATTTCTTGAAATGATAAAAAAAATACTAATTTTTTAGGCTACAAGATTGTTTTATATGTATATATAACTATTATTTCTTTCAATTAATAGACAATGCCAAAGCCACATTGGACTGTTTGGAAGCACTGAACATTTTCAAAGATAAAAAGTGTACCAAGGTCAAGAGTAACAAGATGTTTGTGAAACACTTATGCCCCCCTCCCCCTAGGCATACATGTGAAGAATTTTTTTCTAAGTCCAAGGGGCATAACTCTTGTGAAAAAAATTGCTTGATGGTCTGGAAAATAATATGACCTAGATATACCTATGATAAATCTGTACACCAAATTTCATTTCAGTATGTATAACCTTTGCACAGAAAATGAACAGAAACTGCAACTTATTGGAATTTTTTAAGTCCAAGGGGTATAACCCTGTCAAAATTGCTTGTTGCTTGGACCTTGGCTAGATATTCTCATGATAAATCTGTATACCGAATTCTATTTCAGTATGTGCAACCTCGGCAAGGAAAATGAATAGAAACTTGGTGGACCGACATACAGCAGCAAAGCAATAAGCCCTCCCTTCTTAGACATGTTTGAAGGGGGGCATAAAAAAAAATATCATGGATATTTAATGGATACTATTCTTTTGACAGAGTAATGCAATAAATACAAGAAATTGTCCAATAATTTTCAAAAAAGTGACACCATAAATCAATGATTCTTTCAATGCTTAGATCTGTAGCACTCTGGTTTGTCTGTCCAAAATTTCTACAACAGACAGCTACAGTCTAGCAGCTATAAATCTTGACATTATTCAAAAACATGTTTATCAAAATGAAAGGTTTAATATTCTAGCTTGCTCAAGTAGAATATATTCTTTATAAACCATAACAAACAAAGCATTCACTCAACCTGCTTTATCTGAAAAGCCCTCTTTCAGGTTAAGAATGGATTTCCTATACAATGAGGATGAGTCTGTCCCTTGGTAGATTTGAAGAGTAATGTAAATGCAATTCATTTTTATATTGATCTGTCTGAAACTTTTATGAATTTTCTATACAAGCAGTATCAGTTGTGTGTTTTCTCCCCATAAAACTGCCACATAAAATGGTGTCTCCTGCCAGAGAGAATCAGTACTCTGTTGTATACAGGGGGGAAAATCAATTGGTGTGGTCAGTATACTGTAGATTATTAAAACGTTACTTCTTCCTTCATCAGCTGAATATTTGAATGATTCCTACTACAGGAAGAATATGAACAGTGCACAATGTAAAAAAAAATTAGAAATCAATGAACAGGGTATAAAACATGGACCCTCTGAATTTCCAGGGTTGGGATCAGATGCCAAGGAGGAGGAAGCATCCCCTGTTGGGCGGACAAACCCGCTGTGATCCCCATATGATTAAGTAAACTTTTAAACCTCTTCTCACCACAACATGCTGTTTTCTATATAAAATTCTTGTATAATGCTCCATAAGGAGAAATCGGATTGATGATTTTAGCGATGACAGTGATTGCCCCAGACTACGAGAAAGCATTGATCTTAGCGACGATGCCGAGGTTGCGAGTATCACAGTACCACTTAACCGACAGCTGCGAGTGGTGACGTCCCTGGAACCTAGCTACTCTCCCAAGAGGAAAAAGTCTTCTTCCTTGGTCCACTCGGAGGCACAGCCGGGAGGAGAGTTTATTCGCAGGTTATCCCACCATTTGATGTTCGTGGATTATTTGCGGAAGAGAGGGCTTTCCTCATGTCTCAACCATTTTCCATCTGACATGACGATAGATAATTTTCGGTAAGATTTGATGAATGCTACAATTTTCAATTTATTGTCATGTTCATCAGAATAAATTCCTATAATTGATCAAGAGCTCATTATTATGAATTGAAATTGGTGACTGTCATTTGTAGGAACCTTAACAATGAAGAACTAAAAGAGAAGTACAAGATAGAGAGTTCGTCCATACGAGAGAGACTGATGCATGCAATAGTGCAGGCCACACGGGAAGAACTGGAAACAGACAATGAGGTAAATTACAATTTTCTTCAAAAGTTGTCAAACTGACAATGTTTCCTCTTGTTATTGTTTATTTTTAATGACAAGACAATGGTTTTTATGGTGAAATAGACCATGCAGTTGTATGTGTTTTAGTGTTAATAAGGTTCGATGAATGTTTAAAATATTATAATTCAAACTGTCATTTCATTATTATGATTTAAAGTCACTGTTGATACAATAAGGGAATATTGGTGATAACTACTTGTAAAACATCATAAACTAAATAGATTTTTTTATCAGAATCTATAATGTAATTAACGAATAGACATGCTGTGTAATGAAAGTTGGTCACACCCATTAGGTAGAGATGAGGAATTGATTTATGATTAGTGTGGTAAGATATCAATAAAATACCTTATTTGTGTTAACTGCTACATGTATAGAAATTATAATAATAGAAAAAGAGAGAGAGAGATGAATTCTGTAGGGTAATGTCTGCATGGTTCAAGCATGTCCTCGGATTTTCACCTTGGCATAAACACACAGTGACACAAAATGTCAATATTTACCAAAGGTAAATCGTCTGGTGTAAATACACTGAAGCAAGGTCATTTTTTTTTATGGAGCATTATACAAGAATTTTATATAGAAAACAGCATGTTGTGGTGAGAAGAGGTTTAAAAGTTTACTTAATCATATGGGGATCACAGCGGGTTTGTCCGCCCAACAGGGGATGCTTCCTCCTCCTTGGCATCTGATCCCAACCCTGGAAATTAAGATCAAGTATATATGCGATGTTCCTTAACAAGATTTCTAAAATATCTGGACAATTTACTATCAGCCACAATTATCTACAAAACATTCTTTAAACAGGTCTTTTTAATATTTCTCAACAAATTCAATCAACATGAGTAACAACCTATACTTTTATCGTCACATGTACATGCATGCAGACACGTACCATAATGGGCTGCTCGGGGTGGGGTGGGGGTCCCACCAATATTTTTTTTTAAAATAGTGTTTTTTTTAATTACGAATTTCAAATGATCAACATCCTAAAGTCTAGGCAAAATTCGGAGAGAAAAATTATTTTCAGACTATTCAGTGATGTCGTGCAGGAAAGACCCTCTTGCTACTAATCTACATGTACTTTGTCTTGACTACTACATGGGACGTGCATACAAACAATTATTTTGTTCTTTAATTTCAGATGGGAAACAATGAAATTATTCTTCAGGTTTACAAAAACGACACAGATAATCATGATATTGTGGCTTCTCCTAGTGTGGTTTACTCTGAGGGGACTTTTCTGCTTCGTTTGACGAATAACTTCAAGTTTGATTATGAAGAATACACAGAAATTGATTTACTAGTAAGTATTTGAAACGTATGATATCATTTGAAAAGTTAAGTAAATTATGTTGTTTTATTCTATTTTGTCCCAACGTCTGATGTTTTGGAGGTCCATGTTTGCTCTACTCCTGTTTGTATTATTTTATGGAAATTATGATCTTGAATACTATACAATTATGGACTCTTTTGGTGTTGACTATGGTTTGTTATTCACCAGAAAAATATTCATATTGACCGAGGCGAAGCCGAGGTCAATATGGATATTTTTCTGGTGAATAACAAACCATATTCAACACCAAAAGAGTCCATAATTGTTTTATTATATAGTCGGGATTTGAATACATAAGACATTGAAGGCTGTATGACGACACCATTTTCATTTGCGATCTTCCATTGTTGTAAATAAAAAAATCTCCAGATTACTGTTTGTAACCTCTGTGTTTCCCTTTCCGAGTTTCGCTATTGTAAAACGTCCAGATGTTAAAAAAATAATCCTGAAATAGGTTTGAATAATGGTTTTCCTGCTCAGATACGTAGCTCGCTGCGGCCGTTGCAACCATTATTTACAACGTTGTTCGATATGTAACAGGAAAGGCGAAAATGCATGGCTGGACCGGGAATGGAACCCGGGACCCCTGTATCTCTATTCAGGTGCTCTACCAACTGAGCTATCCAGGCCGATATCCACGGCCCTAACCATTACATTCCTCCCTCCTTAAGGTTATTCCACCCTCCTATGATGTCATAGGTTTTTGCAAAAACTGTAATTAGTTTAACGTCATACCTAATAGAACAATATCTCTTGGAAGAATGCTTTACAATAGGTGTAATGATAAATATTTTTAAGTTAAAGAATTTAAAAAATGCACATTTTCTATATTTAATCAATTATTCAATCTTTAAAAAATGTTGACAAGGGCAATAACTCCTTCTAAGGTCTCTTCATTCAAACATTTGCTTTATTGTAAAATAGTTTCCTTGATAGTCACAATTCAACATTATCTTTTAAGTAGGAAGTATTTTGGAACACTCAGCATCAGAATTATGCATTTTAACCAGTTTTTACACATTTTTCATAATACTGTTTACAAAAAATGTGCGATTTTTTTATGTTGACATACACTTCTGTTTATTTATGTTTCGCATCTTAAATAATATGGTGACCTATACATTTTTTGCAATAATTGGAAAGTTTAAAGTATATTAAATGAAAATAAATCCAGTTTTTATACTTTGAACCTATAAAATTGTGAGGGTGGAAACACCTTAAATGGTCTTCGCCCTCGAAGACACAAAGTTCTTATTGCCCCTGGCAGGACTTTCACCTGCAATTCCAGGGGTGGTCAACGGCACCAAATCTGTAACAGGGAAGGAGAAAATGCATGGCTGGACCGGGAATCGAACCCGGGACCCCTGTATCTCTAGTCAGGTGCTCTACCAGCTGAGCTATCCAGGCCGATATCCACGGCCCTAACCATTACAGATATTTTGATTGTGACGTCACATTGCCGCTGTACGTGCATTGACCCTCCGGTGAATACGGCCTAAAATCCGGTGAATATGTAGTGTTATGATCTGTGGTTGCGTTTGTATAGATTATATAGGGACTATAAATAGACTATATAATAATGTTCGTTATCTCCATATGTTTCATAGTAATATGTAGCGTTTATAAGACATATTCTTGAGCTTATGCGCTGCACATTAGTTTAAAACTATTTGATATAAAATTTAAACCACACAAAATTAAACTTAAATATCACAAAGATCAATCAGGTATACCAAAATGGATGGCTGTAGACTGACACTTCAGTAAAGATATAAATTCCTTTAGGAGAATTGTTGGAATAAGCACATAATAAAGTGGTGATAAATAAATATTTCTGCGATGATTTCAATTTCAGTATTCATTTGAGCTTTGATGGTAGAATAAGGGGAATAATATTTCTGAGTTGATTCATGGATTTTTTAAAAACAAATGCATGAATTATGATGCTAATTAAACTGACCATTACATCGTATTGATCGTAAAATCATTTACATCTTTATTAACATCTTTATTGATGCTATATGGCAGGCAACACAAGCGTTCATTGGAAAGCTTTATTTAAATATGGTATCATTTCTTTTTATCATAAAATTATGCTAGGTACAAAGATTCATGAAAACAAATATAAATGTTGTTTTTGTAATCTACATAATGTCAACATTTTTTTTATTTGCAACTAAGATAAAAGCAACAGACAAGGGAAATTCAAATATGTTTAGCAACTGTACTGTACACGTCACAATCAATGACACCAACGATAACGATCCTATCTTCAATCAAACAAAGGGACCCTTCTCTATTCCTGAAAATAGCTGTTTCAACACAAGAGTCACAACATTACAGGTAAATACAAATATCAAGATTATTTTTACAATGTAACGAAAGAGATATATTTTCAAAAAAAATTTCCATGCTATTTTTTGCAAATAGTAGAAAGTATTTCCAGAACAATCTGGTTCAAAATGATGCGTAGAATAATTTAATTCAATTGTAAGTTAGTTTACTAAGTTTCTTTTAGGAAAAAAGTTCGATTTAATTTTTGACATGAACATTTTGATTAAAAGTATACACGCTTTAACTTGCGCCAGTTAAAATACGATTGGAAATTGATATAATTTGTTTATCAATAAAAGTTACGAAAATACTGTAAATTACACCATTAAAATTAAACGCGTTACAAGGTTATCAAATTATTATCCTGGAAGGAAAGAAAAATAGCTATTTTTAAATAAATCCATCACGTGACGCCGTCGCTACTTTTAGATTGATAAACACACGTGGCGTAAAGAAAACAAGGTAGGCCGTTTGAGATACTACTCACTTTTGACGTGGATGGCAAGCGTCTTACTTAATGGTACTTACATTTTAATGTATTCAGTATCAACCATCTTTGTTATGACGCATATTAACCTTATATTAATAATTGTTGTCAAAAATTAAATGCAACATACCTCGTTGTCTGTGATTTCCCGTGGACATGTGTTTCTATATACATGTATATAGGCCTACTGTTAACGCACTTCCTTCATCAATATTCATGAAAAGACTTAATTCTAATTCCTAGATATTGTTTTATTATTACAACGACATCTACAGTATAATTGTGGAAAGTATTATTTTTCATTACACTTCATGTGTTTTAAATCATTAATCATTTTGTTGCACACAAAATTCGGCGTTCATATAGCGTATAAGACTTTAAATTGACGTGAAATGAATAAAAATGTTAATTAAGTTTATCTACAAAATATTCAAAACATATACATGTATTCTGAATTGTAAGACTTTATATAGAAAAAAAATTGGAACTACCTGTTGTAAATAATTCAACTGAGATTTAATCATTCTTTGAGGATAGTTTAAATGTATAGACGAGATAAATGGCTTAAAGTTGTATACTATTAAACATTTAGTATCATTTCTTCTCAAGCCTGTTTTACTTCATAAGGACTTGTTAATTGACAGGCAACAGATGCCGATTCTGGGATTTTTTCAAAAATTACATACCGTCTGCAAGGAAGTGACAGGTAAAGATGTGTAATTAATTAATATTGATTTAACTAAGCTTAAGGAATTAATTTAATGAAGATTTTTGGAAGACAATTAATCATATATTGTGGTTTATAACTTTTCAAGGAACGCATGTGTAATTGAAATTTGAATATTTCAATGTAAATAAGAGAAGTTAACGATTGAAAGTTAACCATGTTTATTATAATATTTATGTAGGTAGTATTTGGCCTCTTTCGTCCTCAAGCAGTAAATGATCTAAATGTATAATTGAACCAGACTCTGGTTTTTTTTTTTATTTCGACTGTCAATATACGTGTATATCGATCGAGTCGATATCTGTAAAATCTGACTTTTTAAGGATAAAAACTTAAGACTATAAAGCTAAAAATAGAGATTTAGTTTGAGAAAATAGATATTTGATATTTTTTTTTTTTTTAAAAAGGGCCATTTTGTTGAACTTCAATTTTTGTACTAAATTTAGACTCTGGGTGATATAAAACACATAAAACAATAACTAACAACATGTATATCAAAATAATCTTTTTATTCTTTTGGTATTTTCCTTTTATTTACAATTTACTATATTTTTTTATTTTATCCATCTTCCAGGAAACTGTGGTAATTTTCCTCAAGGCTCTCCACGATCGACACAATTGTAACGTTTTTCCACTAAGTATATTAAATAAATGGATATTTTCTATCATCTTTTTAACATAGTAAAATGTAGCAGTGACTTGTTCTTCTCCGCGTGACTTTTCTCCGAGACTGTATAAACTGCGCAGTATTATGCTGCGCCGAAACACTGCAATAATGCTGTAAGACTAAACATACTAAATGTTGTACGCCTAATTATTCAGATAAATTCTACACTTTTCAAACCTTACATAATGAAACCAACAATCAGCAATGATCAATATCGCGTACTTTCTTCTACTCAACAACTGTCTACGACTTCACATCCAAAATGGCGGTGAACCTCGCTTTCAGATATTGGTACACCGCGCCCGATCGAAAAAAAAATAAACTCGGCCCTCTATTGATTTTATTCCTGACGTACACAAACTATACAAGAATTGATTCTGCATTTAGTAATACAGAATCATTCACTACCTGAAGATACTTACGCATAATTATAACCAATAATCGCTTTGCTGATGTTGTGAAATTTTTTTATAAAGATTTTTCCTATGTATTTCTTATTCAACTTTGATCCCCCATTGTGGCCCCAATCTACCCCTGGGGGTCATGATTTGAACAAATTTGAAATTACACTACCTGAGGATGCTGCCACATGAGTTTCATGCTTCCTGGCCCAGTGGTTCTTGAGAAGATGATTTTTAAAAGATGACATTAATTTTTCACTAATTCATATTTATCTCCCCTTGGGAGAGGGCGTGGTCCTTCATTTGTACAAACTTGAACTCCCTTCACCTAAGGATACTTTGTGGCAAGTTTGGTTGAAATTGGCCCAGTGGTTCTTGAGAAGAAGATGAAAATGTGAAAAGTTTACGACGACGACGACGACAACAACGCCAACAACGACAACGACAGACAACGGACAAATTTTGATCAGAAAAGCTCACTTGAGCCTTCGGCTCAGGTGAGCTAAAAACAACAAGAGGCCCAGGGGCCACAGCGCTCACCTGAGCACATCGGGCTTCAATTTATCCCCGCCCCTTCAGGCGTTCATCATTTTAACAAATTAGAATTTACACTACTTGAGGATGATTCCATATAAATATCACTAATCATAGCTTTGAAGAACTTGAAAAGAAGATTTTAAAAGGTTTCCCAATATATCCCTATGTAAAACTTGGGTCGGCCATTTGGCCCCACCCTAGCCCCGGGGGTCATGATTTGAACAAACCTGAATCTACACTACCTGAGGATGATTCCACATGAGTTTCATCTTTCCTGGCCTAGTGGTTCTGGAGAAGAAGATTTTTAAAGATTTTTCCTATATATTCCTATGTAAAACTAGGGTCAACCATTTTGGCCCCACCCTTGCCCCGGGGGTCATGATTTGAACCAACTTAAATCTACACTACCTGAGGATTCTTCCACATGAGTTTCATCTTTCCTGGCCCCGCGGTTCTAGAGAAGAAGATTTTTTTTAAAAATGACATAGATTTTTAACAAATTCATGATTATCTCCGCTTGGAAAAGGGCGTGGCCCTTCATTTGAAGAAACTTGAATCCCCTTTACCCAAGGATACTCTGTGCCAAGTTTGGTTGAAATTGGCCCAGTGGTTCTTGAGAAGAAGATGAAAATGTGAAAAGTTAACGACGACAACGACGACAACGACGACGACAACAGACAACGGACATATTTTGATCAGAAAAGCTCACTTGAGCCTTCGGCTCAGGTGAGCTAAAAAGCAAACAAACATGTATAGCCTATGTATGTTAACTTTATCAAATATTTCCTGCAATGGTCGGAATCGGATTTTCGCATCAACAAGGTCAGACAATTATTTTTATTGATGCATTTAAAATATAACCTTGACAAACACTTTTTGTGAATTAGATATACATGTATTTATTTTTTCATAGATGGGAGAACCCATTGTTAAAGAAATCTTTCTTACTGGAAATTTGAGAACTGTCTGACTATTTCATGGCCCATAGACTGATTAAGACGAAAGATTTTCATGAAAAAGTAAATATTCAGTGGATGTGAATACCGGCACTTTATTATGGAACTTAAGATTTTTAATATTAAACAAGAAATTAAGGTTGTGTGAATAAACATTACCTGAAGAAAAACTGTATGTAATATTATTTGGTATTCCAGTATCCCCATCAACAGCATAAACGCTGAAAATACTTCTCCCCTTAAAGATAAAAATAAGTATCGATCGGTTAGATGTCGAACAATTCTGCAGCTTGTTTAAGAGATCGTCATTTCTTAATATTTTTAAACACTTCGTTTTGAATTATTATCAATGAACTCTTAAAAACATATTTGTCAAAATACCTTTTAATAGCAAAATTCACTTATGGTTGTAGTAATTATTTGAAATTTTTTCATGTTTTAATGTATGGTGATTACAAAGTATGAAATAGATTAAATTATATAAGATTTACCACAGAATAGTCTTCCTTAATTGTTGTCATGTACGGTAATCTCTGGAAAATGGGTGGTGTGTCTTGAACATCTAGGACAGTAATCAGTAGGTCTGCTGTACTGGTGAGTGAAGGGCTTCCGCCATCCTACCAAATGATACCCACAAAAATGCCTCCATGCATCAAGTTACATTCTTATACAAATGTGACATGCTATGTTTCCTTTTGTCTCTAGATTGAAGAATTGATTGGTTTGATGCTATAAACATGATTGTTTCACCATATTAAAGCGTTCTATGCGTAAAAACCATGACCAATAATATTTTTTTCAATGTTTACATGTACTTGTAAGTGTACCTTGACCTATGAAGAGAACGAACATACGCATTTATGCCTACTGTTTCATCCAATTCAATGAACAAAATATATTTTAAACCAATAATAGAAAACGATGAAAATTATACGTAAACGAGTAAATCATTATAGCCAAGTAAGTGACATCCAGACACAATAACAGTGTACTAAAAAGTGTAACATATGTTTAACATACTATTTGAATACTTTTTTTTTTCAATGGAAAGAAAAAAAACATTGCTACAGTACTGTATATGTATTGCATTCAGTGATGAATTCTTTTAAGATACCACAGAGTCCGACACTTCTGCTTCATACTTGGATATTTTACTTGAAAAAGACACAAATGGTAATCTAACAACCAAGCTATATGATAAACGTGATGACTTTAACTTTTCTATCGTCAACTTCCCTTACTTATGCAGCAATATTCCTTCATCACCTGCATACGGAGTGTATATATCTCAGTTGATTCGATACGCAAGAGCATGCTCTACGTATGAACAATTTTTTAAACGAGGTAAATTATTGACAAGCAAGTTGATGAAACAAGAATATCAACAGTCTCGCTTAATTAAAGTCATCATTTCGTAAGTTCTATGGTCGATACAATGACCTTGTCAGTAAATACAATTTATCATTGAGTCAAATGCTGACTGACGTTTTTCATACCAATTGTTAATCCATTATTTATACACTGAATTGACGACGGATTTTTTCCGTTATTTCCTGATCATGACAAGGAGCACACGGCGGGTGTGACCGGTCGGCAGGGGATGCTCACTCCTCCATGGCACCTGATCCCACCTTTGATGTTTCGGAGGTCCGTGTTTATGCTGCTCTTATTTTGTATATTGTTTAATGGACAATGAGATTAAATACTGTTCGTTATCCCCATAGCCTTCTTTTACCGACTTTGTCGAAAAGAAGTTTCCACTAATTCAAATTGAAGAGTTTATGCCTTGCGCATAAACACCTAAATAAGAGACGTTATAAAAAGCGCTAACTTAAATCTATCCTGACTTCCATAATAATACATTTCCGTCAAACATATGTTAATATTCCGAGTTTGTAATGTGGGGCAATATGTTGTATCTGAAAAGAATAAAGACGGTTTTACTCTGGGTATACTCATAAATGAGTTAAAACATACTCCCATTTTCTATTTCAAGCACATTGTATTAAATGAATATCACTGCATGTATTCCATTGCATGGAGTGCATGGAATAATTTCATGTGTATGTATATTTGCGAACTGTATTGTTGTCCATGATCATGAGTACATCTACATTTTAAAGTTTTCATAAAGTTTTAATGCAAAAAAAGTTAATTGGTTTTGGCGATTTTACTTACCTTGGCAATAAGTGCATACTGATAGAATGTTTATTTTTCATGCAAAATGCAAAAAAAGTAAATTGGTTTGGCGATTTTACTTACCTTGGCAGTAAGTGTATACTGATAGAATGTTAATTTTTCATAGTCAAGGGATTTTTTTAGAGTGATTTGTCCAGTTAGTGGACTTATTTCGAATGTTTTTCCATACAGTGCAGAGGCCTAAGAAAACGAGAAAGTGAAACAAAAATTAGAAAATTCTGTAAAATCAATCTATGTTTGTATTTATTTACATTGCCATGCATATGAACTCTTTTAACATTTTAAATAAAATAATCATATCTATGAAAGAAAGTAAATATTAATTTTTAAGAAATTAATCATTGCTCTCATTTAAAGGATTTGTTTAGGTTCTTTTTCAGTTTGAAATGAAATTTTGGGCTAATTCTCAGCACTGTATTTAATTACCTGGCCAGCAGACTGTAAATGACAAAAATAGCATCTTAACAATTGTTATCTTAGTTATATAATCACTCAAACAAAATTTCTTCTTTAATAGCAAACCAACAAACTATTTCATTATGAGACAATAGAGATGCTTACCTTCATATAATATGTCACGGATCCCCCGGGTCCGTTATCAGGGTCGGTAGCATGGACGGAGACGTTAATGGGAACAGCTACAGTATAATTCTATTTAAAAGAGATCACATTTATACGGGAAAGGTTATGTCGAAGCTAGAAAAATGAATAGCTAGGTAATGTTGTATACAAGTATCAATAAATCCTAATATATATCAATAGTATATATAGTATATATCAATAAATAGTAAGTATATATAGTATATATCAAAAAATACTCATATAACAGAATCTACCTCTGGAACTTGGACACGGTACGCCGGTTGTGAGAATATTGGAGCGACATCATTTACGTCATTCACAAAAAGGGTTACCTCTAAGTTGGACTACAAAGTTGAAATTAGTTTTCATACATACAATAATTAAATTGTTTAACAATTAACTTTCTGCACAAGGCCTGCAACTGACAGAGAGGACTTACCGTAGGAGCATCCTTTTGACTGCTAATTGCTGTGAATCTTAACAGATATTGTGATTGTCTCTGAAAAAATAAATACTGTACTCTCAGATTTATTGCCGAATGCCAAATCTAAGTTTTTGTTTAAGTTTGAATTAAGAAAATGTGTAAAATATTAAATACATCCACTTCAATTATACATGTATTTAGTTATGAATACTTATACTCTATAACCACAGTTTATATATGAAGCAGCGTAAATTAAGTTTTTACTACTTAAAAGTAGTAGTATGTATAAGGATTGCCATTCTTTGCTCACATCATATGCTTAATATTTTCTGTTATTTGCAACACATATAGATTAACAACCTCTCTATCTAGCGGCTTTTTCAGAAAAACTCCCCAGGAAGTACCACTTTGAGTGTGATTTACTGTGACGAGATCATTGGTTTCTCCTGAAGCTATAACAGTTACAGTTCCACCATTTCTGTCTTGTGCTGTGATACTGAAAAGCTTAGTACCTGTGGGTTATAGTTGAGAAGCTTGTATTAGATTTCATATAAACAGTGAAAACTGTCTAATCTGACACCTGAATAATCCGACACACTGTGAATTCCGACGTTAAATTTCTTTCCCATTTTAGTAAATTTCTTGTATTTAACAATGTGCAATCCGACACCCTGTCTATTCCGACACAAAATTTGTCTCACAGTGCATGGCGGATTATACAGGTTTCACTGTATACTTTTCTTTCATACATAATAGAATTATAATCGAAAATAACTTTCAGAAATCAATCTTCAATTTCTCGTATTAAAAACAAATTAAATCCGATGCACATGATATTTTACCTAGAAGAAAATATTATTATTCAGCTTTGATTGAAAGATAGACCGTATTTAAGCTAAAACGTTTATTAAACAACTCAAAATAGGAGCTTTCAAAACATCAAAGGTGGGATCAGGTGCCATGAAGGAGTGAGCATCCCTTGCCGACCGGTCATACACACCGTGAATTCTTCATCATGATCGTGAAATAACGGGAAAATCTGTTTACTATTCCGAGCGCACATAATACCTTAACAATTAATATGAAGAACGCCAGTCAATATTTAACTAAATGAGAAAATGTACCGCCCTTTGAGCTTGCGAAATGATGGCTTTAAACAAGAATGTTAAAATTATTGTTTCAGTAATTTTTTTGTCAACAATTTAACTCGTTTTAAAAAATTAACGAACATAGATATGGTTTTATGCATCTAATCATCCGAGAAATATAAACCCTGTAAGCAGGGGATGAAGGTATATTAAATTGTTGCAAACCTCTTGAGAGAAGTTGTCAATTGTAAATTTAAGTTAAAGTCATCTCGATTGTCATAAAGCGTTAGATGGTTAGATTACCATTAACATCTTTTTCAAGTAAAATATGAAAATATGAAACAGATGTGTCTGGCTCTGTGGTGTCTTTTATTTCAAAAGGATTTTTATGATGTTTTGGAATTCAATATAGATAAGGTAATTCAGCTTCATTCTGGTTGTAAGGAATATTAAAATTATTCAAAACTGACACATGATTTTGAAGATTTTCTTCCTCGGACAGAGAACTATGAGTTTAAGCTGGACATTTATAAATTAAATGTGACTAATGTTAAAAGTGTTAAACAATCAAATAAGTATAAGCAGTTAGCAGTGAATAATGACGGAGCGTAAGTGAAAAAGGTTCCTTTTTTTATTTTACTACATTTTATTAATAAGTACATACCAGTAGGAAAGCTTTCATCCACTTCCTTTATACTATTGCCTGATTGCATTGAAATTCGTGGGGGAAAGTTTGTGGCAAAAGTATTACCTAAATAAAGGAAAGTCAGGGTGTTCAGATTCAATATAATGAGTCATATCAATTAATAATCATATTTTTACTTATGACATTCCCTTTTAAATGATTGTATATAAACATGAAAATAAGTTTTCAAGTTTTCTTTAAAATCATTTTTTTTTTTGTCTATGTTATTCTGTGTAGTGTATTATGCATTCTTTAATGAAGGTAAACTTCCAAGAATTACCGCAAAATATTAGGAAAGCAGCAAATGTTTTTATGTTCAGTTTCGTCATGGTGTATTGATCAGATCAAGTTTTCCAATGCAAGACAATCTGGCTGTATGAAAAGAATATTTTTCATTATATATACATATAACGAGCAAATAACCAGGAGACTTAACGTTTATATAAATGATGTCTTTATTGGATGGTTTTTATGTACATTGTAAATGCTTTAGGGGACGACCATTTGATTCTGAGGGGGAGGGGGGGGGGGGGGGGGGGGGGGGCTGGCAAATTTTTTGAGACGGATAATTTATTTTCATGCCTCAAGGACAGATAATTTATTTTCAAGATTATCGAGGACAGATTATTTATTTTCTTCTATGTATTACGTACCTTGAAAAATTGATTCTAAAAGACTAATCATTTATATACCATAAGCCGATTCAGGATGGGGGGGGGGGGGGTGTATAACTTCGTTCAGGCAAGAGGTCTGGGGACCGCCTTAAGGCCCCCAGTGGGTCCTGGGCGAAGCACTGGTGGAGGCCAAGGGAGGGAAATTCCCCATAAGCTCGTGGGCTTTTGTGTATTTTAAGAGTAAAACCAGGCACAATTATGTAGAATTTGGTTAGTTATGTTCCAAAGTATGACATAATTAATACTAGTCATATCATACTTTGAATGAAGAGGGCCCAGGGGGCGAAGCCCCCTGAAGCTCAAGATTGGGTTTTTGTGTATTTTAAGAGTAAAACTCGGCACAAAAATATTGGTAATGTACTAAAGTATGGCAATATTAATATTATTCATATTATACTTTGAAATTTTAGGGGAGGGGTCATACACATGTACGCCTTCCTTAAATCCCTCACTGTATACTTTGTATTAATTTATCGGGAAGTATACTTCTTTGACAAGAAAATTTATCTTTTGTGGTGTTTAAGAATTGGCTTGTATTTAAAGTGATTCATCACATCTACTGAGTGCACATTGCCATGCTGATCAACTGACTACAAGTATCCATTCTGGTAATCTGATTTTAAATACTATTTGGTTCTAAAATGGCGAGCGAAGCGAGCCAAAAAAATGCTGAATTGAAGATTCTGAGGTTAAATTACACGGAAATAAAAATGTATTTTCACGATATTTAAATATCATAAGTCAAGGTCAGATTATTTATTTTCTTTGCAGAGGAGGACAGATTATTTATTTTCAACATTTTCAGGTACAGTTTATTTATTTCC
>PRKT01000762.1:225553-238163 GCA_003671525.1 Saccostrea glomerata
GGGGGGGGTAGTGGTTAACTATTTTCAAGACCAACTCTCTTTCAATTCAAACTTCTTGGCGTACATTTTCTTTATAACACTACACCGTGTTGAAATGTGGGGGGGCCAACCTTCCTTTCAGTTAGCATTTTCTATAGTAAAGGTGTGGTCGGGAAAAAAAGTGGGGGGGGCCAGGCCCCCCCTGGCCCCCCCTGATACTACGTGCCTGAATATTGTTGCATACGTACACGTCCAATTATTAAGATTTAAAGTGATCTAATGATTTAATCGTTGCACTTTCATTGTTCAAATTTTGCCTTCACAAGAATATATTCCTACATAAAATAAGAATTCTTTTGAAAATTAGTCGATAGGTTTCTATCAACGCCTTCTCAAGAAAAACATTCAAATGTTAAACAGATGTGCCAACTGCAGGCGCCATATATTGATACAACGTCGATCATCAAGTTGAAGTCCGCAGCAAGCGACTTCTTGTTTTGAACGCCATTCCAGAGGGTCTTCAACATTTGTTTCATATTTGGATGTTTTACTAAATATAGACGATAAAGGTCAAGTAGCTACGAAATTATATGACAATCCAGAAGAATTCAGCCTTTTCCTTGTAAACGTTTATCATTTGTGACCTAATACTCCGTAATAGTCAGTTGCATATTGTGTTTATATCTCTGAACTTATTCTCTACTAAAGAGCATGCACTGGGTATCATCAATTTTTGAAGTGAGGCAGGATTCTCAGAGATATATTGATGTTACCGGTATATTTTTAACAACGTTGTCTAAAGTAAGTATTTGCTTGATCCTAAAGTCATTATAATGACTTAATTAGCAAATATATCCTGTCACTGCGTCGTAATTTTGCTAGCTTTTCTTCATACCAATTGTATAACATGTTTTATACTTAATTTGACTACGGAATGCTCTACTCACTAGATCAATACCTAGGAATCACGAGGTTTTTTGATCGATCAATATGGGATGCTTCTTCCTCCTAGGTACCCGATCCCACCTCTGGAATTTCCAGGGCTTCATGTTTATGCACTGTTAACAAATTTATGTTGTTTGTAGGTTTTTATTAGATCTTAGACATAAAGCTTGACTTTCTCTCATGATTGAATCTTTAATGAATTGATTACAGTTTATTTGATTACTTTTCGTCACATACTTTCATAGTGTGAAGCTGGAAATCATGGATAATTATTCGATACACTGCATTAAAAAGTGAATGGTAACGAATCAGTAAACTAGAGTGACATTAAATGCTTCATTTGACCTGCTGTAAAACCCGTTAAGAATCCCACTGAAATATGTGAAATTTACAGCAGCCGATTTCTGTTTTATAGACACATAAGGAGGTGGATTTCAATGAACAAAAGTTATATATTGGGCATCAAAATGGGTACCGTCCTTTGCGACAAGGACTTATGGACTTATAACAACCAATGTTTAAACCCTCAAAACAAATTTACAGTAAGATGCACTTTAAAAAAACAGCCAAGGTCTGAAAAAAGCAAAAAAAAAAGCAAAAGCACAAAATCAATTTTATATGCCATTTCCATAAATATTAGTGGTCTTCTTGTTAAAACATCTTTCAGAAAGAAGAAACAAGTCCAGAAAATCATAGGATTTGCAATATTACAGTATAAGAAGGTCCATACTCAAAAATGTATTCTAAAACAACCAGAAATTTGATAAAAATGATTCAGACATGTATTTTAAGAGAATATTTAAGTAAAATCATTAAAATTAAATCACTGAAAAGCGTTTGTGTGTGTGTGTGTGTGAGGGAGGGTGTGTGTGTGTGTGTGTTTCTTTTTGAGGACCGCAGACATTATTTATTGAACAGCCCTCGTCAATAATCGACTATCAATTATTATGAAAAACGTCAGTCAGCATTTGACTCAATGATCAATGATCAATTGCTGGCAAGGTCATTGTATCACCTTCGAACTAACGAAATGACTTTAAAAGGGACTGCTGAGATTCTTGTTTTATCAACTTGTTTGTCAATAATTTACCCCGTATTAGAAATTGTTCATTTCGTATCGAATCAACTGAGCTATATAAACTCCATGTGCTGTTGATTAAGATATTTCTGAATAAGTAAGCGAAGTTTACGATTGAAAAGTTAAAATCATCACGTTTATCATAGAGCTTGGTTGTTAGATTGCCATTAACATCTTTTTCAAGTAAAATTTTCAAATATGAAACAGATGAGTGATACTCTGTGGTATCTTTTATCTCAAGCTCACCGGGATATATAGTTTCGACATTAAAATGGAAATAACCATTATTTATTTACAATACGTCGTCGATATATTTAAATGTCGAGTCGAATGAAAGTGGTGATCTTAATAATGAAACATATTATATATTTTTGTAAAGCAATTCTTCTATTATAATAAACTTAAAGTTCTCTTTCCTGATATCTTACACTATATGCATTATTTCATCTAATTTCTTCTTTCTTAATAAATACATTTTACTTGATATAAATACAGAATTTAGAAAAAGTAATTAAGAGGTTCTGCCTCAAAGTGGACATCGTGTTCTTATTGATTCAATATGAAGAAAGTGGATGTAAAAGTATTTGCTGCCTTCTTCGTTATCATTGGTAATATATATTTTTTCCTTTATCTGTTACCGCTAGAACACTATACTGAATAGTAAAGAATAAGAATGTCTTGAATAAAAAATATAAGATTAAATATTTATATTATATGTATTTGGCATATTATAAGTACAAAAGTTTAATTATTGTGGATACTGATTATTATACATACATCATTATAACATCCTGACTTTCGTTTTTGCAGGTAATGTTGTTGCCTCAAATTTTCCTCCGATGATTCGTATGCAAACAGGAAGTTTAATTCAGGCAGTTCATGAAAACATTACAATTGGTATGTACTTCATTCATGTAGATGACATCATTATGAACACTTTCAAATAATATAAAACCCAACATATTGGGTGTTGATCATTTTTGCGATATAAAACATATTTATTATAGGATTAAGCGTTTTTATTTCGGAATCGATGTGTAAACTCGTGTCTTTTTACTAACTGAACTGAATAAAAGTTCCCTATCACACTGCTATCGAGAACTAAGCTCTTTTATTTAGTATTAGGGACGTCGCGAGTATAACATAATATTCCCGTTAGTACTGTTTTTTCCAGTTTTGTTTTATTAAATTTGAAGTTTCATTCAAAATAAAACACGAAACGTGTAATATTGATTTTGACAACCAAAGAGAGACTTCCTTTTATAATGCAAAGTGTTTTTGGGATTTTTGACATCTTGAGTATTTGGGTCTCCAGATAAATAACATCACTACTACCAAGACCACTCCCGCTTATCAGGTAGCCATACAGGTAAAAATAATTGGGTCTTTAGAAAAATACCAAATATGAAACAAATGTGTCAGACTCTGGGGTATCTTGTATTTCAAGCTCACTGTGGTATATAGCATTGATATGACATGGAATGAGCATTGTAAATTGAGAATACGTCGTCAATATATTTTTGTCGAGTTAAATACAAAGCAAGTGTTTTCGTCCTTCATATCAAAAGTTTTGAACAAAAATCACCAAAGAGAGTTCTGCTTATAAGGGGGCACAATTGGTATCATTGTAATTCCAATACATTGTTGCGTTGTTGGATGACCTGGTCTCCAAAACCCACATACATGAACATTCTAATAGTGTATCTATCCATTTATTAGTATAGTTGGTTTTCATTTTGTCCCTCAATCACTTAATGCAAGATGTTGCATAAAACATATTGAGATAACGAACAGTATTCAAGCTCAAAAGTCCATTAAACAATAGAATTTATGGAGCAGAGCAAACACAGACCTCTGAAACATCAGAGACGGGAATGTCGGGGAATGGGTGCAATAGATGAACGTATGTGTCAAGATCGTTTTCATATCTGGCCCATCACCTGCCGTAATCCCCTGCAGAAGTCATATTTCTGAAATTATGACGCCAGAGTAACATTTAGTATAAATTAACTTGTATTCATTAAGGCTAAAATGCAACGATAATATCTGTGAAGTTTAAAGTAACATTTTTTTAAACATTGAGTTATACATGTAAATCAAGCCCTGTAAGTAAATTTAAATAGTAGTGTGAATCTTATTTTCTGAATACTTTTGATTTGGTATTAGAAATCTCGTATAAAAGTAATATTAAAATCCTTTTTGAAAAGAATTTTTTGAAAGATGTTTCTCGATTATAATAACAGGTACGAAGCTTTTCGGTATCACAGCACGAGACAGAAATGGTGGAACTGTAACTGTTCACGCTGCGGGAGAAACCAGTGATCTCGTCACAGTAAATCGAAGTGGTACTACCTGGGAAGCTTTTTTGAAAAAGAAGCTACACAGAGCGGTTGTTAATGGTTTATTTCAATTTTTTTTGAATAAGAATTAAACTGAATGACCTACATTATAGCTTCATTTTTTTTGTGTGTTTCATTTGTTTTGAAAGGTTAAACTTAAAGCAAATCTACATTGCTGGCTTCATAGTTTTGTGTAGCTGTTATCTGATAATCAGGAAGTTATCTTTAACTTGAATATATATTATGCTATTGTATATCAAGTTGAAATAATATATAATGGTAAAGGTGGAAATGAACAGAAACTGTTTAAATAAAATTGACAAATAAGTATTGTTTAGATAAAGTGTACGGTCAGTATGATGTACACATGTACTGTAAATCACTTTTTATTCGCGAGAACTTTATTTTCGCGTAATAACGCGTGGCAGTGTGCTCGCGAAAATTAAATTCTCGCGTACAATAGTATTCCTTAAGATCATATAGAGCAATAACTACAATTCGTGAAAATTTTGTTTCGCTAATCAAGAGTCAATGACTATCTCGCGAAAATAAGGTATCGCGAAAATTAAGTGATCTACAGTAATTTGTTATAGAAGTTATTTTTTCAGACGCAGGCAATTTATCATTTGCTTTTCATTGCAATAAGCAGTGTTCAGGATGCCCCTACGGTGAGATATCACTCGAATAGATGAATGTTCAAGAAATTCTATGGAGATATAACTTTAAAGTTATATACACGCAAGGTAACATTGTAAATGTATGCAAATCTTGATATTGTAGTCCGCCTTAGAGGTAACACTTATCGTCAATGACGTAAATGACGAACCTCCCCGATTTTCACAACCCTTATATCACGTCCAGGTCCCAGAGGTAATAAAATATGTTATATAAGTATATTGTTATAATTAATTATCATTTTCCTCTATTGTTGTCAGCTATATACATTCAATAAAATTGGAATGGAAATAATAATATTCAATGCCCTATAAAGCAAACGAAACCTTGTCACAACGCACTACGCGTTAGTATGCACAGTAGAAACTTTTAATACGTACTCTACAGTAAAATATATATTGTTTTGATTCAATTTAATAAAAACATTTACGATAACCAATTTAATTTCTCGTAAAAATACAGCAATTGTACGGTTATAAGACCGACGAATAAGTATTTGAAACCTAAAACGTTAAGCTGTTAAGCAACAATAGTGCTGACGACATATTAATTTTTTTGTAACTTTGACATAATGAAGGATATTATATTAAAATGACTGTATTATGAGAAAGTATTAAACAGCTGTTAAAGTATAGAATCGTGGATTTTGAGACACTTTTTATAAACCGATAGGAAAAATTATATTAAAAAAAAAACAACAACAACAAAAAAAACAAAAACAAATATAGACTATTGATTCGGTACAATACCTAAATATAAAGACCAATTTTTGTATTTATATGAAGCAGAATTTGTCCAAAATCTAATATTTGAAAAGAAGAAAACGCATGCTGTGGACTTCAACTCGACATTTAGATTTAACGATGACGTATTGTCAATTAACAATTGTCATTTCAATTTTTATGTCGCCACGATATATCCTGATGAGCTTGGGATAAAAGATACCACAGAGTCTGACGCATCTGTTTCATATTTCGATATTTTATTTTACAAAAAGACGTAAAAGGTAATCTAACAACCAAACTTTATGATAAACGTGATATAACTCTAACGTTCATTTGTCAACTTCTCTAAATTATTCAGACATATACCTTCCTCACCTGCATACGGCGTTCATATCTCTTATTTGATTTGATACGCAAAAGCATGCTCTATATACGATTTCTAAAACGAGGTAAAATATTGACTAACAAGTTGATTAAACAAGAATATTACCAGTCTCGTTTGAAGTCTTCATTTGGAAGTTCTATGGTTGATACAGTGACCTCACCAAATACAATTTATCATTAAGTCAAATGCTTACCGACGTTTTTCCTGCTTATTGTTAAGCCACTATTTACACACTAAATTGTAGACTTTTTTCATTTTCTTTTTTCTTGATCATAACAAGGAGCACATGGCGGGTATGACTGGTTGGAAGGGGATGCTCACTCCTCTTTGGCACCAGATGCTATGATCCAACCGCAGACGTTTTGGAGATACGAGTTTGCTCAGTTCCTATTTTGTATTGCTTAACGGACTTTTGATCTTGAATACTATTTGTGTTCTCTATATATTTCACTTGGAGAATGCACATCGACCTAGTGTTTCTTTGGTCAATATGCTTTCTTTAAGTACTCTATTTCTCTAGGGATATACCTCATCAAAAGTCTACACTAAAATAATACATATCAAATGATAATTTATGCTTCATACTAGTACCTTAAATAATTTTTCACATCTATATAATTATTACGTGTCCCCCATTACAAATGATAATCTTTTTTTCAGAACCACTCTTTAAGTGATGTATTTGATGTCTCAAATTACGTGATAGACCTTGGTGCGGACATCACAGGATGGATATCATTTTATATAAAGGTTTTTATCTCTTTTGCTTTCTTTTGAATATATTCTGTTTTGATATGATGGATGTGATTTCATATAAAATGTTTTATTATATAAAAGAGTATAAAAATTGCATAATACGAATTAATTGAATAATGAATACTCTAACATTTTTTAAACTCAGGAATCTGTCTTTATTTTATTTTACATTTATATTAATATATATTTATACACCAATAACTCTAAATGAGTTTTTTTTTTAAAGGCAATGATTAATAAAATCTTGTATCTTGTATCTTGTATAATGCTTTGTTAAAAAAAAATATTTAAATTTCTATTATATTATTTGCAGCCGGCTGGCCAGGTAAAAAATTCTTATATTCATTGTAAATGTTCATTCGTTTATTTTATGCATTTTTAAAAATTGATTTTAAATTGCAAAATACATATGTAAATTAAATAAAAATGAGTCATTTCACTCAAGTTAGTGATCTTATTATATTCACCTCTGTAATGTATTATATATTATAAAGTTATTGAACTTATATTGGTGAATATTAGCAAAAGTTGGCTGTACAAATGCACGAGCTTGCGGTGATTTTTTAATATCGGTGTTCAAATTAACGCCTGCCCTGTAAGTGTTCAATATTGCATCATTCTGATGACCCTACCGAGCGTTATGATCTGCTTATTTATGTTTTAATGTGTCTAATATGAACTAAAATGTTAATAAATAATTTCATTTTTGTGTATATAAAAATAAACACATTCTACCTTAATGTCACTTTCCTTCTTTAATTAAGCTCTGAGATTTTGACCAGACGACTTTTATTTGTTTACAACGGGGCGTTCGATATTGAACGCTCGTATTCGGAATTCTTCATGCATACTCGTATACGTAATACAACCTCAGCGTTCTATAAAACGTCAAGATATTGAACGCTAAAATTCTCTAGATTTTTGGTAGTATTTTAATAGAAACTATTTATAAGCTATATGATAATTTCTTTGATTGTTTCAAGGGTATTCCCTACATCAAAGAGTTTTGCTTCTGGTCTGATTCTGAAATAAGAATTCTTTATATGGAAAAAATACTGTCCTGTTCTTCCCTTTTAATTTAATTTATATGATCAATTTTCATACGAAATATAGAGATAAGAGAATGAACAGTATTCATAATCAAAGTCCAATACAAATCGGGAGCAGAGCATACACGTACCTCCAAAACAATAGAGATTGGATAAGGTGCCATGTTATTTAATTTTTTATCGAACTTTATATTTATGTGCTAGAAGAATATTAAATGAAACAAATATATTTTTTTTAAAAATATGTGCCACTTGGGAACAGCATCCGACTAGCGTGTATTCAATCAATGACTGTTGAGTTTTAATCGGCCATCATTCATCATTGAATTTGTTGAATTCATTTTAATCAGCAAGTGCCTATAATGTTAATTTGCCTATAATTAATAAGAACGAGGGCGCTTTTGATTGGCATTCGGCAGGAATATGGGCGTAATTGAAAAGTGAAAATTTTATCGACTTGTCACATGAAATTTTAACATTTTTTTAATTTATCGGATTCCTATGCAACAGGAAAGGAAAATACTTTCCCGAAATTGAACTTTGATTTGCTAAAAAATAACTTGAAAATTGGCCAGATCATACATTTGGTACAAAATGGTACATTTTTAATCATGTTTTCCTATCTCTGGGTCTTCTCTCCATAATTTTGAAACGTAATTTATGTGTATTTTAATTCAGAGAAACGAATACACTTTTTTAAAAAATGGAGAGAAGACCCAGAGACCACGAAAAGTGAACTTTTCCCCAAAAAAATCCAGAAGTGTGAATGTGGTGCTTTTTTGTCCTTTTAAAATCACTTGTATGTGTGTAGCTGAGATAGCTCAGTAAGTTGGGCTACCTGTTCAATAAACTCACTGCGAAAGGTTTATTGGTTCGAGCCAGGCATGGGGCGTTAATTTTTTTCCCATACAAACAACCATTTATTTTGTCAGTTTCGTTTTATGTACTGATGTATTAACATTTTGTATTAGATAAATTTTAGTTCAGTTTGGCTCTCGAGCGAAATCAATTCTAATTTTCTATAATGTACATGTACATGTACACGTATCATGTATCTATGCATTTAATATTTTAGGTGTTTATTTTTTGTGAAACATTACTATGTTAAAGTACCGCCTAGGAAAAAGGACATAATTGTTACAATTTCACAATGTCTTTCACACTAAATGAAAAAAAAAACCTATGGACGTGTTTGTAAAATCTACCCAGCTATGTTCAGCCAACCAAATCATAGACATTTAAACCAAAAATGTTTCGTACGAATGATTCCTGCAGATCCCTCGCCAAATGCGCCCATCTTCTTTGCGAGAGTTTTCCATAATTTTAAATTAAAAATTATATTTACTTTTATATGAAAATCTTTAAAAAAATTATTAAAGAAAACTTGCTAAAGGAAATCGTTATTATATAATCAATTTTATCTATTCATGAAATTATATATAGTATAATTAATTGTATGTTAATTCCCCGTGTTTAAAAAAGAAAACTCTTGCAATTTTATTTTTTCAAATGCCCTAGTTTTTGCAATGACAATGTGAACATATTCACTTAATATGCATCGGAAAATCATATTGTTTCCATCATTTTAGAAAAGATGAACTCATACATGTATTATATTGACTTAAAATTATATCAAAATTACAGGCCGTGGCCCTG
This sequence comes from Saccostrea glomerata, assembly GCA_003671525.1. Taxonomy (NCBI): domain Eukaryota; kingdom Metazoa; phylum Mollusca; class Bivalvia; order Ostreida; family Ostreidae; genus Saccostrea; species Saccostrea glomerata. The sequence goes on from PRKT01000762.1 coordinate 235,141, forward strand.
TATGGAGAAACATTCACCATTGGAGAATTTAATGGACTCCTCCTCCTTAAAACACCACTTGACTACGAGAGATTAGCTTACTATCAGTACAAACTAATTGCAAAGGTTTGTGAATATTACAAGACATATATTTTTGAAAAAAAGATTGGCAAAGGATACCCCAACCCCCCGCCGGCGCTTTTTTCAAATGCATGTAACCTTTTTGTGTTATGGTTACACTCGAATGAAGGTCTTGTCTAAGTCAAGCTTATCTGAAGGATTGATTAATTGTATATTGTTTAATGTCCCTCTAGAGAATTTTTCACTCACATGGAGACGCCAACACTTGCCGGTGGAGAGCTGCAAATTTTATCATATATTCGGCACTCGAGGGACCTTTATCATGCCAGTACCTACTTCGACACGGGACCTCGGTTTATACGGTATCATCCATTGGACTGGTTTCCACGTGCCACAGTGAGATTCGAACCGGCGACGTAAGGAAAGTGGTTAACAAAACTTGAAACATGTTGCTTCCATCAATCTTTCATGTTTACATGATTACATGAATCTGTGCTGAATTTGGTATAATTATGCATGCATGTTTTCAGTATTTAAAAAAAGTTTTCAACTATTTTTAAATTATTACACGAGGCAAATATTTTTTTTATTTAGATGGATGTTTTTTTTTTCATCAATATGCATTCTCATTGCTATGATTTGAGTGCTTGGTCGGTATTATTTTCTGTCAGTTATAAAAGAGTTTAAAAAACAGGACTAATTTTTTTTCCTGTTAAGGTATATCTATGCACAATGAAGGGTTGTCGAACAATTTGACATAATATCGAACAATTTAGAACCATTTTAAAACTAATTAAATGTAAGCATACTAGATAATTATGAAAGCAAAATGAACCAAATTCAAGAATTGAATAAAACAGTTGAAACAGATGTTTTAGCGAGGATTTAATTTTGGCATTATTAGCGAGGGTGCTGAGATCGATGAAATTAAATATCGTTTAAAATTTAGTGCGATTTATTTGCAAAAGCTTAAACTATTTATTGAGAATTTAAAAAAAAAATTAATAACTTTTTGCTAAAAATAAAAAATAAAATATCAATTTTTAAGGAGAAATATTGGACCATTCATTTAGTAGGTACAAAATATGGTCGTCGTACATTGAAAACCTTCAGCACCATCTCTTAATACTTTATTTGTTAGGTGATATTTCAGAAAAAAATATATATCAAGATGGCATAATTTTCATATTTAGAAAATCAAGGATTGTCAGACATTCTACTGAAAATTTTCATGGCGAAAGAATGAAAAAAAGTTGAAGATTTATGGGTTTTTTTTATTAGGATGGTGGTACTCCTTCACTTACCGGTACGGCAGACCTACTGATTACTGTTCTAGATGTTCAGGACACACCACCAGTTTTCCAGAGATTACCATACATGACGTCAATTAAAGAAAATTGTTCCGTGGTAAATTTATTCAGAGTTAATAGTAAGCTCGTAGATTTTTTATTACCTTAATAAATACATCCTAGTTTCTAAAATTTTGATTTTATTTTTGAAAAAAAAAAATTGAACAACAATAAACAGAGTAGGCTTTTTTCACAGACTTAGAGTAAAACAGTTTAATATCATAGTAAAATTATATATATTGAGAAATTGAATTCTTGACTGTATACTGAAACATTTTATATTTTGTCAGGGAAGAAGTATTTTTAAAGTTCTTGCTGTTGATGGAGACACTATTACACCAAATAATATAACATACAGTTTAACATCAGGTATATGCACATCCTCACAGATCGAGATTTACCCTATCGCATCATTCACAAATGTATGGTACTTTTATCATAGGAATAGAATGAAGCAAAAAATTAAATCATTTCATCTTAAGATTTTTCAGAGAAAGTAAATTGCTCAGAATTTTTTACTGTGGACCCAGATACTGGTATAATCAAAATAATTCAAGCAATGGATAGTGGTGACAGAATTATAAAAGAGTTACACGGAATCTGTACAGTGGGCGTGAAAGTGAGTACAATTCAACGTCAAATCATTTAAAGCAAATAACTTATAAGAAACCTTTACCAGATTTAAATCAATTTTCGATGTAAACATATATAATATCAGGCTTCAGAGGTTACTAGAGAACCCAAAAATGTAACAGAGACTGTCGTCCCATTTATCAACACCATAGAAGACGTAAATGACAATTTAAGCATCCCACAGGTATCAGCAATTTTATTATTAAACATGAAATAACATCAAATAAGCAAATCATAACCTAAATGATCACTCATGAAGTGCAAAATTGGAATTTCCTATACTTCTTTGAAATATTATCATTAATTGCAAACTTTTTATAGTTCTCCTTATCAGGAAAAATTGAATAGCATGTTTAAGATTGGTAAAAACTGCATTCTATTGGGCATTAAAAGTACTTTTCATTTTATCGACTGATCTTTTCCAATACGGGAGAGGGTTTGGTGGAAAACCCAGGATATAGCAGCTGCACAGAATGAAAGTTTTTGCACAAACTAACATTTGTTAATTCTTTTACATACGTTGTTTCAATAACGAAACTGTTTAATTAGGGACAACTTAATTTCACCACACCATGCATTTGTACAAACTCAAGTTCAGCGATGTCGAAGCAGCCTGTACATCACGGGAACTCCTCAAGTGAACTAAAACATGATCGTAATGGTAATTCCTTATTTGTTTCTATTTTCATTGTATAGCTTATTGTTTTTCTAATTATAAAGAACACATAATGCTCAAATATATATAGATACACAAGTATTGTAAGATTTTATTTACTCAAATTTTATCAACAACCATATCAAACCAGTATCATCCTTCACTTTCCACTTTCCCCTAAACTTTTCCCTTACATGAATATTGAATTTACGTCCAAAGCAAGGAAAATTGAAATTCTTTAAGAATAAATACAATCCTTTCATAGAGCATACCCTAAACAGGTTGGGGGGAAACGTAAATTCCGCTATAATAGTGGTATCTCACTA
>PRKT01000763.1:638-25076 GCA_003671525.1 Saccostrea glomerata
GGGGGGGGGGGGGTGTTATAATAACTTGACAAGCAAATAGATATATGATGTACGTGTGCATGTCAAATACGGTACTTTTCAGAACTTCCAAAATTTTGTAAAAAGATATACATGTATCTATTTATTTCTATATATGCTTTATTATATATATTCTTACAGTTTTTTTGTGGTGTTAATGGTGGGGAGTGGGGGGAGGGTGTTACAACAGTATTAACAAGTTATCGATCTTTTCAGCACAAAACAAAAAGGAGAATGTCGGATATACATATATTCAATTAATGTCACTTTGTTAGCTAAACTAGTGTCACTTTTCGACCAAAAGTTTCTGGGTCTACAATAAATGAAAAAATACTCCGGATTTAGATCTGGCATTGGTGTGGTTTAACAATTCTGTCATTCAGTTTTGATTGATGTTAATTCCTGTGCAGTTTTCTTGACATGTGATTAAGTCAAATCAATTTTCACCAAGACTTTGGATTAAAAAAACATTTCAAACTACTCTTCCTTCCTTTTAAAAAAATATTTTTACACTCAATATCGCAATTGCATGTAAGAGTAATTATTTTTTGTCGTTGTTGAATAAGAAAGAGTCGTAAATCTGAATTTTAAACAACAGTTTCATGTTTAATTCAGTTTAAGTGAAAACTTGTATTGTACATGGAACAGAATAATTGTCGAAGTGTTGACAATTTTTATGTATTTAATCAGAACACTCTTAGGTTGTTTTAATGTGTAATGCACATGTAGTTTGACAACAATAAGAGTCAGATATGTTATGAAATAGACATTAGTCATGAAAGAAAATATGCAGAAAGCAAAACGGAGAAAATTCTGTGACGTAAAACAAAGCATATAGTTGGAACGCAGTTAGTGCGCGATATATTTTGATCGCAGTTTTAGTTGCAGAACAATGACGTCGCTTTTTCTACTGAGACGTAAAATTCTGCCAGATTACATAAGGGGGGTTTTAGCTTGGAACGGCTCATATAATGGTCATTTTAAAAAAAAAATCACTTTTTTGTCTTTTGATCAGAAGAAACAAAAAAATTATTCTTTACAATGAAATTGTTTTTTTCGTCAAAATACATGGTCATACAGTTTTACATGGTCATAAAGTTATTTTATGATCATCTCCCAGGTGTTTTATAAAAAATACCGGTATTCTATGCATTTCAAGTAAAATGTAACAGTAAACCATGTTACATTAACAGAAATTTTATAACGCGCTTAGTTAAATTATAGGGAAAATACTACTCTGTGTATATATGTTCAGATTTTGCACCTAAAATTATTTGAATTCATTCACAGATTAGCGAAAGAAATAAAAATATTTAAATTTCAAATGTTCAACTTCATAATAACACATCGCAGCTTAAAAACAATCCTAACACTTGAATTAAACAACGAGGTCCCAAAATAAATATACATTCCATGTTTAAATTATGACACATTTCTCGTAATGTCAGCTCAAGTATGCAGTGACGACGTCATATTCTATTATGACGTCATATCTAGGTAGTTCAGAGAAGTAACTACATCTGAACAGTTTGATATTTTACTGACAGCCTTATCCTAGCTGCGTAATAACAATGTTCTCAATCTCTCAGATTATATTTGTCTAAAGCTGAAATATCCTTACTTAGCAACTGTCTCAAATTTATTCCCACACCAGGGACGAAAAATGTCAGACAGAATTTGATCTGTAGCTTCAATGAACTAGCAAGCAAAATGAGATGCAAGATACTTTTTCATACAAATGAGAATGATAAGCAATTGCATCATCCCTTATATATCAATACCAACTACAATCCCGGCAACACACCGTACATAGCTTTAGAAAATTATCTCTATGCAACCAAAATGGAGCTATGTAAAATCCACTTTCACAAATTTAGAGATAATATTACTAAAACAGAGCGAACTGCACTGACCAATCTCCGTAACGAGCCAAACATTATAATAAAAAAGGCAGACAAATCTAATACTGTTGTAGTTCAGAATCGCACAAATTATGTAGCGGAGGGACTAAGACAATTAAATGACGGCATTCATTACACCACAATTTACAATGACAGAACACAAGAAATACACAATCTGATCAACTAGATTGTATGTGAAATGCAAATCAATTCTGAAATTGACAGCATTACCAACAGATTTCTGTCGCAGTCCCTTACATTCCGCCCTGGCAGGTTATACTTACTACCTAAAATACATAGAATCTGCATCTCTGACATTGAAAAATTCAAAGGGGCTGAAGCCCTGCAGCGTTGAATGATTATACCGGAGAGGCCGCAATTATCTCTCAATGCACCTCCCCTACAATGCCTATAGGGCATTTCATAGACCTTTTACTCATGGCATTAGTACTAAAACAACACACATATGTTAGAGATACCAAAGGCTTTTTCAGCAAAAAGTGAGCTACAATTGAAACCCATACCTGGCTAGTTACCTTTGATGTAACTTCCATGTAATCAAACATGACAGCCACGGAACTCATCCAATCTGCAGCAAAAGCACTCACAAAACTGAAACAAACTGATGTTACAATATCGATCCCAGATATCAGTTACCTAACCAAATTGTTACAAATTCTGTTAGAGAACAATAAATTTGAATTAAACGGTCAACTGTATAAACAAATACTAGGAGCCAACATGGGGGCGGTCCCGTCCCCGGAGATATGTGATCTGCGCCTTTTTGATATCCTTGAAAACATCATAAAAAAATACAATCAAAAAAACAAATTTCTGGCTCACTTTAGATACAGAGATGACGGTTTTATGACCATAGATACCACAGAAAGTGAAATACTGCAGTTTTTTGAACTTGCAAATCTGGAGCACAAATACATGAAATTTACATACAATATTCACTTAAACGAGACTGTGTTTCTAGACACAAAAGTCCACAAAGGACAGAGATTTAAACAGCCCGGAGTCTTAGACTTTGAAACTTTTATCAAACCCACAGAAACATTTATTTACCTCATCGTAGCAGTGCACATCCCAATGCTACCTTCAGAGGATTTATCAAGGGGGAAATTATCCAGCATAAGAGGAATACCTCTGACCCACACAAAACCAAACAATTTCGCAGTTCAAGGAACGACTTATATCAAGGGGGTACTCGGACTCTGAAATTGACAGTATTGTTTCAGAAACGCAAACAATCAAGAGACAAGATTTGTTAAAAAATAGCAAGACCAAATCTAACAGACCACCCTCTATGCTTGTTACCAAGTACAATCCTGCAGTCAAAAAACTGGGGAAAGTATTATGCAAACATTTGAAATTAATCCAAAAAAAAAACAAAAAAAAAACAATGTTCTGAAATATTCCCGATGCCTCCTATCATTGGATACAAGCGGAATAGAAACTCAAATGAGTTCTTAAACTCGAATAGATAGCATATCAATTAACAATTCAGACATTCCGTGATAGCGAAAAGCATGCAAAGCAGATATCAGGAAAGTGGCTGTCAATTACCCAATACTCTAAACAAACAACCAATGCGCCTTCTCTCATGCCACGTGCATTAACTCTCCCAGCGCGATTATGTGACGTTCGCCCAGCCAGCTTCAAATGAGTCTCAACTGCAGCTCTATTTAAGAGCTGTGTAGTATAACTTATGCCACAAAACAAGACGAGCAAATAAGTCAACTCGCATCTTAGAGAATATTAATTCTCCTTGATATTGTCTTATTCATTGACATATTCAAAACATACAGCTTTATATTCACAAAGCTTAATTAGTGGAACAGAAACAATACATGTCCACTTCATGTATATTTTCAAACGAATCTCAACTGCAGCTCTACTTAAGAGCAGTTTAGTACAACTTATACCACAAAACAAGACGAGCAAATAATTCAACTAGCATCTTAGAGAATATTAATTCGCCTTGCTATTGTCTTATTCATTGACATATTGACATACAGCTTTATATTCACAAAGCTTGATTAATGGAACAAAAACAATACATGTCCACTTCTATTATCATTTCATGAAAAACCATGCTAGGGATCCTATACAACTAAAATTTATTTACTTAATTTGGGTTGGACCTCTGATGTGTGGCAGACCCTGTAACATGCCTAAAATGTGCCCGAAACACCGATTCAGGTGTCAGGTCCTCTTCCGTCGGCACACGTGGTGCCGGGTGGCAACTTTACCTTACACGTATAACATTGAAGCGGCCCTTCCTTTCAGTTAGAGAAACATGATTTGGTTTTCAACATTGGCTAGTTTCCCTTTCCACTTTTTGTTTGCTTGTTTGTTTCATTTTGTTTATTTATTTTGTTTATGGTTTTTGTCATAATATTTCAGAGGGTTTTGACAACATACCCCTTCCTCCGAGAAAAACTTTAGGATGATCTCTCTCTCTCTTTTTCTCTCTCTCTGAAGAGGAATGCGCTTTTTAGTTGTTTAGATCAAAAGAAGTTGCAGGGACGGCTTTTTTTTATTGTTGATATAAAAGATGGCGGGAAGTGCAGCTTCGTGTCCACCCAAGACTTTAACTCTAGTTCTCATTCTCAAAGTTATGCTCCAAAAACGATCGATTTTTAGGCCGAGGCAGGCTACAGACAGATAAGTTTCTTATAGGGATTTCACTAACCTTGTTTAAAGTCATCATGATTATTTACATGTTACGGTTTCTATATTGATCTTTTCATAAATATAACCTATCATTGGATTCATTTTTACGGATGTGTTTCAATCTAAATTTTTAGGCTTTTAAATTTGTTAATCAGGTCTTTCCACCTTTCCGTGGAAAGACCTATTGAAAATGCTCTGTTTATTATTATTTTTCTTTATTTTTTTCCCGCCGACTGGTTTTTTGTTTCACAAGTTATCGAAAGATTAAGAGTTTATAAGAATGTACACTTTTAATGACTTTTTAAATACCTGCGAACTATAAACTATTATAAAGAGTTATTGCCCTTTTCGTAAGAAATAATAATAAAAATAATAACTAGATACGATCTCGTTGCGAGCAACGAGTGGGTCTTCCGTCCAATTCTTGATGAGATGAGATAAGATTTTGATTGCGATTTTCATTCTAAAATAATGATTTACCACAATCTGTTAAAAAACATTGAACATTAAAGACTTGAAAAATCGGCCTTTGGCCCCTAACGGCCCCTATTTTTAGGAATCGGCCCTTTTTATTCATATCATCTTAAAGCTCTTAAAATTTTGAACATTTTTTGCTCAACAACTATTCAGAAATTCTTTTTCATTTTTGAGCTATTAGCAAAGGAAATATTTAGGGGCCAACCCTTCAACTCCTTAATGGGGACGTTTAGCAATAAATAAAAGGTTGCATATTGTTTAGAACATTATTTTGAACATCTTTTGTTCAATGTTGCTTATCAAAATATTTCTTCCTTTTGAGATATAAAGCATCAAAAATTTAGCATTCTGGCCCCTTGTGGCCCCTAATTATGTACCATACGACATAAAAATCATAATAAATAGTTGTAGATGGTTGAGATAAACATCTTTGCTTCAGTAATGTATTACAAAATATTAACTGATAAAGAGTTATCGAAAAAAGACTTTTGGCCCCTCTTGGCCCCTAATTCGAGTGCCCAGCCCCTTTTCGGGATCTCATCTTATAGATCTTAAAAATTTGAACATTTTTTGTTCAATAACTATTCAGAAATTCTTTTTCGTTTTTGAGCTATTAGCAAAAGAAATATTTAGGGGCCAACCCTTCAACTCCTTAATGGGGACGTTTAGCAAAAAATGAAAGGTTGCATATTGTTTAGAACATTATTTTGAACATCTTTTGTTCAATATTGCTTATCAAAATATTTCTCACTTTCTAGATAGAAAGCGTCAAAGATTTAGCATTCTGGCCCCTTTTGGCCCCTAATCATGTATCATACGACATGAAAATTATAATATATAGTTGTAAAACGTTTAGATAGACATTTTTGCTTCAGTAATGTATAACAAAATATTGACTGTTAAAGAGTTTTCGAAAAAAGACTTTTGGCCCCTTTTGGCCCCTAACGTGATGAGTCAGCACTTTTTTTTTATATCATTTTTAAGATCTTGTCATTCTGCATAAATTTTGTTCAGTATGTTTTCACAAAATAATTATACTTTAAAAAATATGATGCAAAATGTTTGAAAAAATCAGTCATGATTCGTGACCTAAATTTTAACCCCTACCGAGCTTCCATACTAGGCACTTCCGGAAAATATCCTGACCCAGGTGCAACATGGCAACATGTCCTCTATCATCACTGAAAATTTCAGCTTTCTAGCTTGAGCCGTTTTTGAGTTCCATCACAGACAAGGAGGTCCTCTAAATTTCGATCAAAGGGCGATAACTTCCGACCGGAAGTGAATTTTAGAAAAATAATTTGCCGGAATTAACTTCAGATGACAATGCATCGACCTTGAAAATTTGAAGCAAATCGGACGAGCCATCTCCGAGAAATCGCCTGCACAAATTTTGTAAGAAGAAAAAAGAATAAAAAGAAAAAAGGTAAAAAAGAAACCGAAGAATAATAGAAGGGTCTTCCGCTGAAGACGGAAGACCCTAATAAATACTTTATTTAAAGAAGGTAACCTGGTTAGTGCATGCACTATTCTTCCCCAGGGACTTCTATAAATATATCAAATTCAAAAATATACAGAATACATTCATCATATATAATAGTAATATTTTTAAGGAATAACAAGGAATAACAATCACAAGATTATGAATATAGTGTCCATGTATAGTTAACTAACAATCATAATACAATATACAATATCAATATTGGGGAAGTTTATTCCATAGATGTACACCTGAATACTGAAAAGATGTCTTGAATAAGTTCGTACGAAATTTCTGCAATCTTAGATCATAATTACTTTCAGATCGAAGGTTATAAGACGAAGAATGAAATTCAAATAAATTACAAAGATATTGGGATTCGTTCCACTGAAAATTTTGTATAATAATATGTATTTGTATAGATCAACTAGCTCATAAACTGTTAACCATCCAAGTTTCTCAAACAGTGGTTTAGAAGAAGAATCGGGACTTGCGTCAAGAATAATCCTTGCAGCCCTTTTCTGTAATTTAAATAGTCTGTCCATGTCCTGCTTGGGTGCATTACCCCAGATAGTCAAACAATAGTTAATGGATGGTAAAATATAAGCATTGTAATATAGTTTTCTGGTATGTAGAGGGAGAAATTTCTTAATCCTTCGAAGAGTAAATACCTTGTAATTTACTGTTTTACAAACCGAATAAATATGATTTGCATACTATAACTTATCATCAATATGTACACCAAGAATTTTTTCAGTTTCAACCATTTCAATTGTTTTGTCTAAGGCATAAAGTTGTAAATTTGGATTATCTAATTTTGATTTTCTTTGCTGTGTTCCCATTAACATACATTTTGTTTCATCTACATTTAAAACCATTTGATTTTCAGCACACCTTTTCTCAATCTCACTAAGATCTGAATTTAGTGTATTTTCTAAACATCTTGCTTTATTATTATGAGAATACAGAGTTACATCATCAGCAAACATATCAATATTTGAATTGTTGACATATAATGGAAGGTCATTTATGTACAATAAAAGTAAAAGTGGGCCCATAATTGACCTTTGTGGCACTCCTGCTGTGACTGGAAGAATATTTGAGACACCTGATCCAAATTTAACACACTAGGTCCTATCGTAAAGATATGATTTAAACCACTTTATAGCTGATTGGTAAAATTTGTAATGGGTTGATTTCTCTAGAAGAATATCATGATTGAATGAAATGCTTTACTAAAATCTATAAATGTAATACCGATTAGTTCACGACGATCTATTGCAGTAAACTAACTTTCTGTTAGTTTTGGAAGTGAAGTTTAACAGGAATGGAGTTCCCTAAACCCGACGTGGATTGTGTTAGTAGATCAAATTCATTAGTGAAATTTTGTATTAGCTTAGCTACATTTTTTTTCTATCAAATAGGACGATAATTATTCGGGTCAGCTTTGTCACCTTTCTTAAAAATAGGTGTTACTTTGGCTTGTTTTTAATTTGTCTGGAAAATTCCACTTACTATGCTAGCGTTAATAAGATGAGTTTTAAGTTTACATATATATCTAGATGTGACTTTCAGAAGACGCGGCCCAATAAAGTCAATGCCAGCTATTTACTTAAGAGAATTTAACGTTAAAAACTTCACTTTCCTCAATTTGATGAAAACTAAACAAGGTTTTCTCATCAAGCTTAGACCTAACAAAATTACATAATATATTAGGATCATAATCATGTTTTGGCATTTTCCAAAAGAAGCTTGTTAGAGACATCTGTAAAGTGGTTATTAAAAGTATTTGCAATATCCTGTAAATTATCAACAATTTCCCCATTAGCAGACACATGAGGTGGAGTTGTATTCTTAAGATTACATGTTAATTGGTTAAGATAGTTCCACATTTCTTTGGGATTTGAACTCTGTTCAATCGCTGTTTTATAGTAAGAAGATTTTGATTTGTTTATAAGAACGCTAACTTTGTTTCGATAAATTCTATAGTTCTCCATGTCTCCTTCTTTGTGGTAAGAGTCCCGTAAATGTCTAGCATTGTTTATTTCTTGTGTCATCCATTTAGGACGGATTTCACTCTTTACTTGTTTTGTTTTAACCTGTGCAAGATGGTCAAGTACGCTATTGAATAATTCATAGAATTCCGTTAGTATTTCATTAGGGTCATGCATCTGGAGGAGATTGTTGAATTCTACATGTTTTAAGTCTTGGAGGAATTTATTTTAATCAAACTTTTTGAAGTCTCTATACTGAATTTCTATGTGTTTTCCTTTTTGCGGCATGCATTTTGTTTTTCTAGTGGCACATATTGGGTAGTGATCAGAGATAGCTATAAAAGGTATATTTACTTCACACACGTTATCTGGTTTATTGGTGTAAAAGTGATCTATTAGGGTACTTGAGGTATTAGTTACTCTGCTTGGTGCCATAATTAATTGTGAAAAACCATACTCTTCCATAGAATATGTCCAACTTTGTGGTGGTTCTTTGAAAAAGTCTACATTAAAGTCACCTGTTAAGATAATTTCTGCATCGTCACAGCAGGAGGCACATTTAATCTCTCTAGCCAGGTCCTCTGCCCAGCAGGAGGGAGCAGATGGTGGACGATATGCTGAACAGTAATAAATTGGTTTAGAATTTTTTAACTTTAATTCCAGCCAAATTGTTTCAATATTACTGATTTCAAAATCAGGCCTACGTTTATATCTTATATTATAAGAAATATAGACAATAATTCCATCACCTGCTTTCAAAATGCGATCTTATCTTTCCATATTAAAACCCTTAATATACAATTCAGAATCACTGACTTGATCTCTCAAGAAGGTTTCACAAAGTCCTAAAATATTTACAGTTTGTTTGTCATGAAGTTATCAAGTAATAGTTTAATTTCTTCAATTTTAGGCAATAAGTGGCATATGTTTAGAATTTCAAATCTTAGACCTTTTTTCACCAAACCAAACCCATTATTGCTTGGTACTTGTGGTACATGAATATTCTCATTTTTAGGTATAATATGATTAGCAGATTGTGAAACCTTCTTGGTATTGTTTGCATGAATATCGCCACTCTTCCGAAACCGTAAAGCGTAGAAATATGAAACCTTAACTTTAGTCTTTGACTAATTGAGAGGACTCTAACATCTGTTTATTGCAAAAATATTCGGTGACCCCTTAAATAAATGATTACCTTCGATAGATTCAAAACAAGACGTCTTAGAGACATGGAACTAACTGCATGAGATTCATTGACCTTTGACGTTGAAAATTATGCAGAGGTCAAAGGACAACGTAATTCCAAAAATGAGAAAATCAGCTCTTTTTATTTCTCTTTTGTCTTTCAACACATACATGTACAATCTGTCTTTGCATCTTTAATATGTACTCTGAAAACTATTTCAGAGATTTCATTCTTATCCCCTAAGATTAACCCTTTTGAAAGTTTTTGCCCCTTGTGCAAAAAACCTTGTTATCGCTACTCCTCCGAAACCGTAGACCGTAGGGACATCAAACCTTTACTAATGTCTTAAGGGTGTTAAGGCATAACTTATTATACAAGTGCGCAAGGATCTGATGATCCCTTATATGAGTTATTGCCCTTAAACGTATTTGTACTTATTATTAAACCTTATAACTTGAAAATTATAAGATGTAGAAGCAAGGGGTCAATTGCATTGTAATCCTTGACCTTTGGCCTTGAATATTTTCTCAAGGACAAAGGTCAAGATCATTTCTTTTATATATATATATTTATATTATTTTCAGTTTTTCTATCCTTAGAGACAATTTTGTTTTCTTATTAATGGAATTTAATTTTAAGGAGTCAGATATAAACAAAATTGAACTTCAAAGAAGGTGGAAAGACATCTTATTGTTTCGCGAATTAGACCAGATGGGATGCTCTGCCCACCAGATCAATATAATATTATATAGGGCTCACTTTTAGACACCAGATTTCCAAGATGTTTTTGTGGTATGCGCTATTCATAGTTTTGTAGTTATTTATGGATGTGTATTTTAGAAAGTATTCTCCAAAAATAAAGTCATGCTTGAAGATAACGTGTACTGATCAAAATATACATATATAAACGGGATGATAGGTTTATTTCTATTATTCTTGAAGAGGTAAAAAATGAAACCAAATATAAATATAGAGATACTGATAAATCCCGTAAATCAACTTCCCAGTTTAAAAAATGTTCAAAATCTGAGGTGTGGTCAATATTCAACAAGGTCTATTTTCAACATGTTGAGGTCATCGATGATAAGAATAAAATCAAGCTGTTGAAAAATGACCTCGGGTATAATTCAACGACTTTTGGTCTCACTTTTCAACAGAGAAAAAACAACTCTGGTTCAATATTCAACGTTGAAAAATGATCCCCGGGTCAATTTTCAACTGGGGTCAATGTTCAACGTTACATCCCGCCCGAACAACAAAACCCCTGCACCTGGGACCCTGAAATTCACAAATCTGGAAGGGGCATCCTTCCTCATCGTGACTATGTACATAGTTCATTGATTTAGTACAAAGGAATAGAGAAGAAGAGTTTTTAAGAAACATCAAAATTTTACATAGAAATATAAAGGAAAAATCTTTGAAAATCTTCTCCAGAACCACTGGGCCAGAAAATCTTAAACTTATGTGAAAGCATCCTGGTATAGCGTAGATTCCAAATATTTCAAATCATGACCCCTGGGGGAAGGGCGGGGCCACAATGGGGAATCAAAGTTTTACATAGAAATATATACTAGGCATCTTGGTATAGTGTAGATTTTAAATTGTTCAAATCATGAACCCTTCGGGAAGAGCGGAGCCACAAACGGGAATCAAAATTTTACATAAAAATTAGAGATGGCGATCGATTGCAGAATTGCTAATTGGTTAACCGCAAAGCGTTCCGACTGATAAACTGGTTAGTCGTATTTAGATATACATTCTGACATTTTCTTTTCGTATGCACAAGAAGGCTAAAAAGACGTTAGACGTTACACTCTGTTTATTATTTTTAACGGGGAATTTTATGTACATAATTAGAGTATATTTTATTTTGATTTTAATAGGCAAGAAAACATTACCAAAACCATTAATATATATTGCTTGAGAAATCAGGCAGGGAGAAGTTGCCAACGCATATGTATAAGAAGTTAATTCTGCATTGTTACCATAATCATGTCTGAACTCTAACTTTATTTAAAATTTACAATGTTCTTTAAAATAATATACAGTTTGATAGATAACGGCAAAATATATAGAAATACTATAATGAAAAAGGCTTAACGGTGATGTTTTTAATATTAAAAACCCACATGACTATCTGGGTAACGGCATGCTGTTTTAAAAACAGTATAATTAACACTTTACGAACTGATAAATAACCCTGTGATCTCAACCTGGAGAGCTATGATTACCCCGATATACTCTTAATTATAAGATGTGTAAAAACACTAAAAAAAGGAGGCAAACAGAAGAGAAGTCACTTAACACATTTGAAAAAAAGAAACCAGGGACTGTAAAAACAACAAAAGTCTTTATAAGAATGAAACTGAAGGATTGACGCAAATGACATGCCTAAAATAACTTTTTCAATAAAACGAAGACACGGTTAACACCTCCATGTAACATCATTAAAAAGGTACAGCAACAGACTTCAGGAAATATTTAAAATTTTCTTATACCCTGAATACTTTCGTATTGAAATGACTATTACCTTGATTTGATGTTATCAGAAAAAATAGTGTTAATCAGGGACTAATCTTACTTTCTTCAAAAGTAGGTTGAATTCTTACAAGAAATATATACAAAAAGTTCTGAGGCATCTAGAAATAAAATTTATAAGAAACTGATTGTATACAGAAACAACCTTTGTACAGAATATTGCCTTCATTCTTCCATTTATAAATGTCTGCCTATGTTGTTTTCGATAAAGAATGAGACATTTGGAGCTGAAGTCAAACATCATTCATCAGATGATCAAAAATAGGTATGTCAACGAACAGTCAACTATTCGACTGTCAGTCGAATGACCCGACTTTCGAATAATAAAACAGCATTCGAATTTAATTGAATGCAAGAAAGGATGCATTGCGTAACAAACATAACGTGACGTCATAATAGGTACAGTAAAAATGCGATGAAACATTTAGCAGAGCAAATCATTTCTAAACCACAAATAAAACGTAAATGTTTCATCGATGGGGTAAATTCGTTTCATAGTCTTTTAGTAACTCTGCCTCGCCAGGTATGAAATTTACTAACCAGGTATCATCCCATACCCTGTCACTAAAAGACCATGTAACTAATAAAACACAATCACAGTATATAAATAATTTTCCACATTGTACATGTTGAAAGAACAGGAAATACATACAGAGATAATTATTTTTCTCAATCACTGACTTTTTTGTTATTGTACATAGTCCATTATGCAACGTTATACTGGACTATGAAAATTATTTAATTGAATTGTACCAATAATATTTACAAGGCTAGGAATTTCAAATGCCTAAGAAAACACAAAATTTGCTTAGCTCTGAAGTTTTAAAGTTCGATAATTATCAATACAAAAATCTTACATAAAGACATTTTCATATATACCCTGGGCAATCATTAATTTAACAAACAGTATTTAAAATTTTCATCGGAGGTGTGGATAGTGTGTGTTTACAATACGCCATTTCCAATTTATTTTTATTAATATGGTTTCATAAACACTCTGCGCAGGGGTGATAAGGAAGCATCAGAATATTCTACCTTGACTAAGTCAGTGAAACATTATGATGTCATACATGTAGAAGGTGAGATGACGTCAATTTTAGAACACTAGTACTGGTTTTCGTAATATTGGTATGTAAAAATGTAATTTAACTCTAGGAAATAAATTAAAACGTGTAAAGATTAACAAAAATAGGATTTTTTTTAATTTTGTTATGCTGTATCTGTCAATATGATTAAAATCTGACAATGTGACGTCATATGTGTACATCGAGTAACTTGGGAAATGATCATGTCGTGTAAAGAGAATTTGGCTAATACGACATGTACACAGGTAAGTAAAAAAGAGTTTAAAAGCAAATATTGGAAATATTTTGTGAAATTCATATGGAGTTCAGTTAAATAACAGGTATGCTAATTTATTTTCATCAATTCTATTCTCTTTCGAAGACAGTCAGCTATATCAGTATCCTAGTCGGCCTTTCTTCTGTCATTCGTGACAAAAATAATGCGATAGAACAACAATAAGCTGGATATTTCAAAACATTAGATTTGTACAGATGGAAAGTTCGCCGTCTAAAATACTTGGAAAGTGCTGCTAGAATCCCGAGTTAAGCATGGTTTTACGAAAATTTTCGGCTCATATGTGTAAAATACAAAACGTAGGGTAATGTTTCGTGCTAATGTGTGTTATAATTATTTTACTGACAGGACAGTGGCATTCTAGCAGCACTTTTTAGGCAATATTGATGTTTTTTCGACTAAATTTCCTGACCAATTATTTATATGCTTCCTTAACAAACCCGCGTGCTATAAAAAACATAATAGATGCTGAATAGTCGACTATCGTTCAATTAATAAAATCGAATATTCGACCAAGGAAAATTAATATTTTGACATCCCTAGTCAAAAAAACATTGAAAAATCATCACGTTACATAACTACTTGCAGCAGACACAAGATGAAACACACCCTTTAAGCTTGGTTTAATGGTGGCTTATAGGTCCTTAATGATGGTTTATAGTTGTCTTTAAGTCACCATTAAGTCACCATTAAGCGCCTTTAAGTAGCATTTACACCACCATTAAGTTACCATTAAGGCATCTCAAAGTCCTTAATGTGTGCTTAAATGAAGCTTAATGGTAGCTTAATGGTGGCTTACAGGTCCTTAATGGTAACTTTTAGACCACCATTAAGTCACTATTAAGCTACCATTAAGCTAGACTTGCAGGTACACAATGTCCAAACTCCATTAAGCTACCATTAAGCCACCATTTAGCCACCATTACGCAGTCGATATTACTGTTTTTATGGGTGAAAAAATATTATTATAGTGATTTGTCATCGCAAATTCTAAATGTCGAGTTCACACATATCTTGATTTTGTAAAAGTATTGATTGATTGTATATAGTTTAACGCCGAGTCGGTAATTTTTCAGCAAAAGTAAGGAAAAGAACGAAATTCAAAATTTAAAAAAAAAAACGAGGCGCGAACTCGTGACCCTTCAAATAGATGGCAGTCACCTCACCTTAACCATTGGGCTAATGCCGCTCTTGATAAAGATAGGAAAATATTAAACATTTATTATGCACAAAGTTTGTTTTGAACTTGTATTTATTTATATTTTGTTGAACGTCTCCAAAGTCTTGAATTGATTTATTAATCAAACTATAAACATTTTTATTTATGGATCATTTTTAAACTTAAGGCTTATATCACATTAATATTTCTAAACCGTTGAGTTCGGCTTTTAAATTGTAATTAATCCTTCGCTCTGTTATTCGAAGATTTACACTTGTTCGAAATTAAATTAATTATAGATAAAACGCAAAAAAAAAATCTATCATCGGGAAAGATAGATGAATTTTTTTTTAAATAATAAAATATTCTACGGATATTAACGGTGTTTGTGGCTAAGATTTAGGCCTTGTGACAATCCTCGTTTACGAGTTACCTGCATACAAAAACTTTTTTTTTCGAATATCATATTCAGTCAAATTTTTTTTGTATCATAATGGGTATCAAAATAATCGTAATTTTACAATGAATCATAATTTTTAATTTGTTATATGCTTGCGTTAAACTTAAATTTTGCAAAAATAATTGATCATCAAAATCTGTTAGTGTACGTTTTGTGTGTATATAGTTTCTCGTTAGTTGACCGGGGACGGTGGACACCTAATTAAGGTCTATTGTTTAACCAATTGGTACTGTACACTGTTAATCTTACCCCGTTTCCCAATGTGTATAAATCTGGTCGGATTTCATATTTAATCTGATCGGCTGTTCCTCTGAAAATCGATTTGAAATAAAAATTAGATTTTGACGGATATTTACCGCTG
Organism: Saccostrea glomerata; assembly: GCA_003671525.1. Classification (NCBI taxonomy): domain Eukaryota; kingdom Metazoa; phylum Mollusca; class Bivalvia; order Ostreida; family Ostreidae; genus Saccostrea; species Saccostrea glomerata. Next base: position 16,254 of record PRKT01000763.1, read on the forward strand.
CAGTATATAAGAAAAGATAACGAATTAATTCAAATTATTCATAATGTTAAGGTCAAACTTTGAAAACTAAACATTTTTTTATACCTGTCCCCCCCCCTCCCCCTTCCAAACAAAAGACAGTTTGGTTTTTTTTTTCTCATGAGAACATGACTTCATATTCCTTGGAATTATGTAGCTGAATATGTTGTTTTAAGACATGAAATAAAAATACTATCTCTTAAAAAAAGTTAGATATATTTTGTGTTTATGGATAAAGATAATTCTAAGAACAAATTGATGTTCGGTAGTGAGAAATAAAGATATTTCACAGGGGGTAGGCTCATGCGTGTAATAATATAATTATTTATTTTTTAAATCGAAAATCGTATACACATTACACAAACAATAAAAACAACGTATGTTATAATAACATGTATTTATTTAAAAAAATCATATGCGGTAACAAGATAAAACTTCTTTTTTTTATTGTTGCTGTAAATGATTAAAAAAAATTATTAGAAACCGGGAGCAAGCCCTTGTTATCTAACTTTATTCTCAGTGCCCGAGATTTTGCATGTTGACAGAAATGTAATATAAAAACGACGATCGAGACAAAATTATAAATCACAAAAAAATAGATTTTGCGTAAATGACATTGAAATAACTTCAAAGTTAGATCAAAGATTCGATATGAAATGCGTAAAACGTAAAAGTTTAATGAGGTTTGACCATTAAGTCACCATTAAGCTCGGCTTAAAGGTCGCTAAATGGTAGCTTAATGAAGTTTGGACATTAAGCACCTGTACGTTGCAGCTTAATAGTGGCTTTATGGTGGCTTAATGGAGTTTACTTCTTTAAGCACCATTAAGTCACCATTGAGCTACTATTAAGCAATAAAATTATTGCTTAAAGGTGGTCTTTTGTCTTGTGAGATATCGCGTTACTTGGCTATGAAGAGAAAAAAAATCCTGTAAATTTATAGAGAAACAATTTCAACACAATGGATGTTGTACTCATCAAACCAGATGTCCAAGAAAACAATAGACGTTCAGAAGAATATTCGATTTACAAATAAGTCAAAATGTTCAATTCAGATCCAAAAAATATACCCAAAGATGAATCAAAATTGACAAAAGGACTAAATTCATAATTGACTTGGCCCTGGGAGTGTTGTGAAGAGTTGCAATTTTAATATATTTTCTAGAATGTTGATCATGTACAAGCATAATGTAGAATATTCAATATGTTACGAAAATGAATTATCAAGACGTCTCTAGTGTATCTCAAAATGTGATCAAGACCTAGTATTTTACAGAAGTTTCTATTTAGAGATGTTTCTTTTTATACTACATGTTTTGTGATCTTAAAAAAATTAAGATAAGATTGAAGAAAGATTGAGTGAATATCAGAAACATTCTCATTTTCTTAGTCAAGGTGGTATTTTGATTATGGTTGTTATTTCCCTTAAATCACCATAATAAATTATCAAAATAAGATTTCCCTGTGCTTATGAATTGCCACATCCAGCCCTTCTGTATTTTAGCCTCTCTGTAAATCTTTGAAATTAAAATTAACTCCCAGACGCCGATTGATTTTTAAGTGAAAAGGTTCATAGTGTAGGCTAAACTGGACACACTTGGGGTTTTTTGTAAAATGTTAACTGTAGAACATGATGTAAACAATATGTTTCACCTTTTGTTTGCATTATTTCCTCGATATATTAAAACCGACGATGACCTAGTGGAAAGATTATCGCTTAGCACGAGAAAGGCCACCGGTTAACATCGGCCAAATTTATAAGTCCCGGCAAAATTCTTAACATTTCTTTACACATAAACTCTCATAAAACCGGCCACCCCTGAAAACCGGACACCGGCCACTTTTCCAAGAACAAAAGTTAAGAAACATAGGAAATTTCCCCTCATCATACCGGCCAACTGTCATTGGCCAGAGGGGTTATAATGACCGGCCGGAGGTGTGAAAAATATCCTACCCACGAGAAGTCAGAGGTGTGAAAAACTGTATATGGCCTCAATAGGTTTTCTATTGTTTAGCAGTCTTGAAAGGGGCAGTCATCGTGCCAGACTACGTAAATGGCCGGTCTAAGCTGTGTACATATGATTAACATCAATTAAACTTGAATTAATAAATTATCAAGCAACTAATAAATTTAAATCACAGATTGAATCAACAAATTATCGCACGCCATATTGCATCATTCTTTTAAATACACATAAGCGGCCTTCAAATTGGGCACTGTTAAAAAATGCTAAGAAAAAAAAAATTAAAATAAAATGTTTACCAAAACATAAATTTCACAATGAGAATAACAGAAGTTTTGCTCAGAAATGTTTTAATTATTTACTTTTAACTGAAGCACAAACAATTTTTTAAATGACGTAAGCGATACACATGCAGTATACTGTATAGAGTTTAGTTAAGGTAAAGGGTCTGGTTTATTTCTTCGCATATGGTTAATAAAGTAACTTTCCATGTTTTTTCTGTTCTTATTTTTTTATTTCTTTTCATGAAAATCAACATGTATGTCGAATTTATCCTCACTAATAATAATTTCCATTTTTTAGACCTTAAGAATACATAACGTGTCTACCGATAATTAATAACATGTAGAAACCAATTATATATTTTCCCTAGCATATGTCACTTCTTCAGTATGTTAGATTCTCGGGAAACCGGCCACCCCTCTAGTCCGGCCATTTTATTCAGTCCGGCAGCTGGCCGGTTTAGAGAAGTTTTACTGTATATGTAAACTGTGCCTCCTTCGCACGACCTTATCAGCTTATACAGTTACAAATTCTCAGCATTCTCCTTCCCAGCATAGGCACGGTAAATAACGGCCTGTTGACCACTGTTTACTGTCAGTCCCTGAACACGATGTACAAAACAGCTATTACCGCTTTTCTTTCTTGCCGTAGAGGTGATTCTACCCGTCAAAGAAAACACCTGTGCTTTTCTTTACCTCTGTATTATAAGCTTTTTTGGTTATCATTTCATAGTTAATTCTTCACGAGGGATCACTCTCGATCTCAGTTTTATGTGAATAAGCCCATGATATAAACCTTTTTTCTCCGCATAACCGTGACTTGCCAATGTCCTTAAAAGATTAAACAAGTCTTCACAGGCGTTAGTTTTGAACATCAAGGCCCGCAAAATAATTGATATGCAGTAATCCAAAAATATAATTTTTAGCAAAGGCTTTCCATGTTGGGGAGAGGGGCTTAAAAACATTTGAGTACTACAGAGCTTTACTTCACGTGTACAATCAGATTTATCTTTCCCCTCATAAATTTCTTCTGTATAAATCAAGAACAGGTGTCAAGTCATAGCCATTACGGGTTACATGTATTAAAACAGCAAATTTTTTTCAATTGACAAAACTAAGGGCTAATCGGAGATAAAATTTAACAATTTTGCTTTGAGACTACAATCAGTCATAATTAAGCAGATCACTGTGAAAAATGTTATCAAACCTTCATGAATATTCACTACACCGGAAATTCTATTTAATTGAATTTCGGTTAGAAACACCTGGATATATTCCACTTATTGCAGTCCTTTTTAAAGGACAGCAGCTTGTTCTGAGTATTATTCAATTTACCTGGAAGCATTCCGTTTTTCTGATGTTCTGTGAAACAACTACACATTTTGTAAAAAAAAAAAAAACACATACTCTGTGTCAATTATTTAAGAAGAAGGTTATCTTAAAGTTTTAACATGGAAATAGTGTACGCGTGTTATATACATGCATATCTGGTATGCTATTGTAATTCAATTTAACCTATCTGCATTGCTTTATACACAGGCAACTTAGCCACATATGATCCACATATGAGTATCATATGATTCTCATATGATTGCTTTCATACGAGATTCATAAAAAAGGGCATCATATGTGAATCATATGAAGCAAATCATTTGATCTACATATGATCCACATAATTATGTGGATCATTTGAAAATAACTTCATCTGATTTGCATATAAAAATTTTAAGTGCGTTTCAAGCCATTTAAATATGAAAATGGTATCATATTTAAGAAGGATATGGAGATAACGAACAGTATTCAATCTCAAAGTCCATTAAACAATATACAAATTAAAAGCAGAGCAAACACGGACCTCCGAAACATCAGATGTGGGATCAGGTGCCATGAAGGAGTGAGCATCCCCTGCCAACCAGTCACACCCGCCGTGTGTTCGTTGTCATGATCAGGAAATAACGGAAAAATCCGTCGTCAATTCAGTGGATAAATAATGGACTAACAATTGGTATAAAAAACATCAGTCAGCATTTGACTCAATGATAAATTGTATTGGCTGACAAGGTCATTGTATCGACCATAGCACTAACGAAATGATTTTTAAACGAGACTGTTGTAAATCATATGAAACACTTATGTGTGTTCTCTTTCATTATTTTCACATTCTTGTACACATTTAAAAATCAGATCTTTCTGCTTTTGATGAAAATTCGTAACATTAAAATGATCTATCTTCATTGGTTAAATATTTTAAAATATCTTATAATAATGCTTACACAACTTTTTTGATAAAATTATTTTCATCAAGAGAAATAATTTATTTTTCACAGTGTACATTCTTAACAAGAAAATATACAAACAAGTCAGTAGCATTTGTACATGCATGTATGTAACATATTCTAAAATGATTACAACTTATAAGATTTCAGCAAAATGATTAAGTAGTTCAACATGTATACATGTACAAATAAATAACATAATCAGGTCATGTACTTATATAAAAATGCCATATGACATAAAATTGTCCAAAGCAAAATTGAAATATCAACAATAACATTTGTCATATTCATGTATCCTCTATTGCAAATTTAAGAAAAATCAGGTTATTTGATATTCCAGCATACAAATAAGAAGGGGAAATCCCTACAGGTCAAATGCAGACAAGATTGTGTACATCCTCCCCATTTCAAAATTATTCCATGTATTTCCTTGATCTTTTTCCTTCTGTATCTTCAATATTTTCAGTTGTCCTCCCTCTTATCTTCTATGACCATTTTGTAAATCTCTTTGAACTGTACCAAAAATGCCAATCCACCAGTTCTCCCCTTCTTGAACAATTTCTTTGTGGCACAAAATGTTCTCTACAAAAATTTCAAAAGTAAAAATAAGATAATTCTTAAACTACAAAATCAATTCTACAAGTTATATTAAACTTACTTATCATTAGCAAACAAATGTATGTCAAATTCACAGACACGGTTATGATACGAGATAAAAATAATGTTAAATATGTTATACTAGGTGTTTTTTGGAATCCTATGATGTAATTTGTAAGAAAATTACACAGTTGGAAGATATGTTTCATAATAAAAACATAAAAAGCATTTTTTTTTATTTTGACATGCAAGACAATTACACTATTGGAAGATGTGCTTCATAATAAAATTTTAAAAAGCATTTTTTTTTTATTTTAACAATTGAATTTGGAATGTTCATAAATATATATTAATTCAAATTGTCAAAAATTAAGAAGATCCTGACACAAATATATTACTTTTAGACCAAAAAAATACAGACAAGTAGACAGGCAGAAAACCAGACTTTGTGATTCCAGGATATCCCATACTTTGTTGGGAAGAATATAACAAAGTCTATTAAACAGTGTGTAGTTACCTTAACTTTGCAGCAAGCCTTGGATCTTTGGATTTTTTCTTATGAGAGGCTGCCTGTATATGGAACCTGTAAAACAAATATTCACATAGTAGATATTTTTTAAGCATAAATTAAACTTAAACTACGAAAAAAAGGGAATACAAGTTTGTAGGATCTCAGTAGTCGTAAATATCTAACAATTTACCTCTAGTGTTGGTATTTTTTTTTCATAAATGTCAGTCAATGAATACATAGATGTAAATATTAAGTGGATTAGCTATCTGATGTACTTTCAACATATACGCATGCACATGTATTTGTACTTTGAAAGTTGCCACTGTTATTATTAATTTTTAGCAGAAATTCAAAAATTCAATTTATCCCCAAAAGTTTTTGTATAGTTTCATAGCTTTTAAAGCCAGCAAATTCTATTATTACTTTCCATATTTTAAAAGTGCATTGGATTAAAATTGTTTCATAATGTAGAATAAAACTTATATATAATATTATTGAGTTGAATTTATTTTTAATGAAGCCATGCAAACAATGTTGAATTATAAAGGAACAAAAAGAAATTATCAAGAAATATTTTGTCATAAAGGAGTCATTACAGATTTACACTTTGAATGTTTTTATGGCAAGTATTTATTTAACCTTAATATTGTGATGAAGCAATCTGAATCGTCTGTCAAAATCATCTTTCGGATCAATTGCCAGTCTTATCAGCTTTTGGGAATTTTGGACTCAATAAAAAAAAAGCAGCACAGTGACACTGAACTCAAGTTGTTGAATGCATCTATATAGGCTATGAAAATAAATAAGTTGATGAAAGAATCGACTTAATAACGATCTCAACATACATAAACGCCAACTGCTATCACTTTCAAATCAGTAAGTAACAAAAGTCAAAAGGAATCAAAGTAATGCCTTTGCCTTACATGTAAATTATAATGTTTACACCCATTCATAAACAATTTTATCCAAAATTACATACAGATCACTAACGTTATTTATAAATGTAGCTTTACGAAATGCATTAATTCAAAAATTACAAGTGATAAAAGTATTATAGAAATAAGTTCATACGAACCTGTAACCGTAATGAAAGGGTATTTAAACATTATGAATTAAAGGTCTTTAAAAAATGTTAGGAGATTTATACTTACTTTTCCAACACCCAGCACTTCTGCTGCACCAGTGACGTTAAACATGACGTGCACTTTCATTCGATAGAAGTCAAAACCGGTCCGGAAAAAAATACGGAATTAATTTTAATGTACTCAAGTAATAAACCAAACCCAAAAGATTTGAAATAAAAAGCAAATTAGTTTATTCTTAATCAATTTTGTCTAGAGAAATGCATTATTACAGAAAAAAAAATTGTAAAAGTTTTTTTTAATAAGGGAACGGGTGGGGGTGGGGGCAGAGTAGAACTTTACATAAGTAATTCCTAACATTTTTTTTTTAATCAATGTACATTTAAATTGCTATTGATATAAATATATTATTGAAATTTCAATTTTACTTGAGTATACCGAGGGCAAATAAGTGAACACTGTTTCATATGATTCTCATATATGATCACTGTTTCATATGATTCTCATATGATCACTGTCAAAATATTCATATGATTCTCATACGAAGAAATTTTCATATGCAGATCATATGTATATTACTTCATATGATTCACATATGTGTGATCATATGATCCACATATGATTTGCCACATATGATTCTCATATGATTGTATATACATATGATTCTCATATGATCCACATATTATCCTCATACGAAAGGCAATGCATATGTGGATCATATGTGGCTAAATTGCCTATGTATATGTTGAATACAAATGTACCATCATACTCCTTCTGACGCTTTCGTCTTTGCCGTCGTCTCCAAAATAAAAAGGTGATAAACAGAATCCACATCAGTATTAGGAGAATTAGGACTACCCAAATGATTACTCCTATGGCATCTGATCCATCATCTATTGTAGCCGTAGGGGTATTGAAATAACTGTAGGAAGTGGTCATATTCAAGGTCAGCAGCAGCGATGTCAGTTTTCCACCATTGTATTTATAAAGGTATTTAAATGAATAAATAAAAAAAAAAGAATTAGAGATTTTTTTTTTAAAAAAGTATATAGGAGGGTATATATTCTAAATAGAAGATTAGTAGAAATAACATACGTTTTTCTGCTTTTACCATTTTAAATAGCTTTGCCATAATAAATCTGTCTTTCATTCTAATGAAATAACTTCGTAGTTATGTTTAATTTAACGATCTTACACCAATTTTATTACCAATTACATAAATTGGTATAAAAATTAAGTGGTTTTACTAATCGATAAATGTTTTGAAAAATAATTTCTTTTCATTATTCAAAATTCATTTAGTTTTGATATATCATTTTTTTAAATTAGTATTTATATTATCTTCAATTTGAAATATATTTTTTTCGATTTCCAATACAAAGTCGCATTATAACAATTGTTATCACAATTAAATGATGAAGAACTCACGATTTGCATGAGCGGTCTGCAACAAAGCACCGGCCTTCTGTGTTAAGACGGCTGCATGCTGGATCTATATAGAAAAACTGCAGTTAAGCTAATGTTAAAATTGAAATATTGTCAACGTGAAAGTCCTCACGGTTAAGCATTATCATTTCTGCTTAAGAGTACTGTCAATGTTTTCAACATTCTTTATAAGACCGCGGAACTTTAACTGGCAAGAATGGAAATGTACAGCGTACGTCATTTTTATCTGTTACAATCAAATCATTCAATGAAAGACAATGGGCGGGTACAAGTGGACGCAGACGCAGACAAGAGTTTGAAATTCATTTTCAATCCACCTCAAATACGTTAGAATGGAAGACATATAATTACAGATTGACCCAGAAGACAAATACATGTAATTCCAATTTTGGTATAGTTTGAAAATAAATAAATGAGAATTTTCTGTCCACCGTTTTAAAACAATATATGAAGGGACAATTATTTCATTCTGTTTATAATTTATGTATGTGTGCGTTCGAGAGGGGGAGGGGGGGGGGACTAAAAAGAAAGCTGTCAATTTTTTTTTTTGTTCATTGAAAACAAAGTTAAAAGCTCTTGTCATCCTAAAAATTAATTGGCATATGCAAAGCATGATCTGACTCGACAATTTTTTTACCCCCCCCCCCC
>PRKT01000763.1:30403-67174 GCA_003671525.1 Saccostrea glomerata
GGCTTGACCCAAGGGGGTCATGATTTAAACAAACTACACAACCTGAGGATAATTCCCTATAAATATCACTGAGCATGGCTTTGAAGTACTTAAAAATATTTTTTTTCAAAAGGTTTCCCTAAATATTCCTATGTAAAACTTTTATCAGCCATTATAGCCCAACCCTACCCCGAGGGTCATGATTTGAACAAACTTGAATCTATCCTACCTGAAAATGATTCCGCAGGTGTTTCATCTTTCCTTGCCCAGTGGTTCTTGAAAAAAAGATTCTTAAAGATTTTTCCTAATTATTTCTATGTAAAATTTTGATCGGCCATTTTAGCACCAACCTACCCCCGGGAGTCATATTTGAACAAACTTGTACCTACACTACCTGAGGATGATTCTACATGAGTTAAATCTTTCCTGTCTCAATTGTTCTTGAGAAGAAAATTGTTAAAGATTTTTCCTATATATTCCTATGTAAAAGTTTGATCGGCCATTTTGGTCCAACCCCCACCCCCTGGGATTTGATTTGAATAAACTTGAATCTACTCTACCTGAGGATGATTTCACATGAGTTTCATCTTTCCTGGTTCAGTGGTTCTTGAGAAGAAGATTTTTTTAAAAATGGCAAAAATTTTCCTCTAATTCAAAATTATCTCCCCCTTGAAACTCAAATCCTCCTTACCCAAGGATACTTTGTAGCAAGTTTGGTTGAGATTGGCCCAGTGATTCTTGAGAAGAAGATGAAAATGTGAAAAGTTTACAGTGACAGCAACGATGACGACCACGACGAAAACGACAGACAAATTTTGATCGAAAAAAAAAACACTTGAACCTTCGGCTGAGGTGAGCTAAAAAGGATGCTTTGGTCTTTTTTCACTGAAAATGATGTAAAAAAATAAATTTCTAGAATATAAGGAAATTTTTACCCTTCTATTATGTTAAAAATTCTTCCTCTCTGAAACCATCCAAACTAATCTATACAAATATTTTTTAATTCAAAACCAATTTTTGTGAGAATTTGAATAAAAATTAAAAAAAAATACGCGGTTATTCTTATTTATTTCACCCATTAAAACATGACTCAAGTTGTTATTTTCAATCTTTTTGACAAAAGTTTGTATCATCTGTTCTTAAATATGGTTTCTAGCTAGTTCTGTATAGTGGAGGACTCCAGACGTTACAATGCATTTTCATTTGTAAAATTTTCTATAAAATAACAATGCAAGGTTTCTTCAGTGACAAAGGTATAAGCAATTATTAAACTAGGGGTAATATATACTGGTGATGTTGATTTTTTTTCTATTCAGGCACATCAACATATAAAAAGGTATGCATACTTGAGCAATACCCTACCCTGTGTATCAATGTTCATACTACAAGGAAAAAATTCAAAACGAAAGTTGATTCAAATTTTATCCAAAAAAAAAAAAAAAAAAAAAGATAGAAAAGTACTTACGTTATCACTTCCACTGTCTAACATATTTGTTGGTCACAGCTTTTCTAAAAAATATTTATCTCGGTACTATTAAAAATCACGCTCCCTATTTCTCTTTTCTTCAGGAAGACAAGGATCAGCAATACAAACATATCTGCCAGTGTCATTACACTACGTGTGTGACCTTCATGCATTTATTAATAGACTGTATTTTGACAACCGATCTACCGTAGTCGTAAAGTGCAATTAAGAAGTATTGGATTTAAATGTCTTCGAGAACACACGTACACTTTTTAAAGGTATTTTCATAATATAAACTATTATACATGTATCTGGAGTTTTCTGGAGTCAATGTATTGCCTTTTTTGCATTATTGTATTTTTAGAAAATCAATTCCTGCATTCTTATCCTAAGGTATCAAGTGATATAATTGAAATACCTTGTGTTATGTTCGTTTCCATAATTTTTGTTTTTACCTAACTTACCTATGGTTTTATTTGTTTTTATAAGGAAATCCACTCTTCAGGCACTTAATAAAAACTAAGAAAATCATTCTCCAATTATAAAAGTCTGAAAATTAAGATTGATATTTTAAGGGACAATTATCAATTCATGAATATCAATATTATCTTTCGGTCATATATAGTAAAGTAGGTCCATCCGTGACTTCGTAAACATGGTGCACATGAATTGTTTGCATTAAGGTCGATGTGCTTTAAAAAAAATAAACTTTTATATACGTAACTTTTAATTGATTTAAAAACAATGTCCTGAAACAGGACAATGTTTCAAACAATGTTCAAAATTTTCCAAAAAATACACCATGAATCGTTACAACCCAAACTGTGGTGAAGCCCTTTGTTAATGATGTTACAACGCGAAATGTAATAACAACGCGAAATGTAATAACCCTAGATTATTACGTTTTGCGTTATTACATTTTGCGTTGAGATCAACGCAAAATGTAATAACGCAAAATGTAATAACACAATTTTTAGATTATTACATTTTGCGTTATTACATTTTGCGTCGAGATCTACGCAAAATCTAATAATGTGCTTTTTCGTTGTTACATTTTGCGTTATTTTATTTTTGCACTGAAGACAACGCAAAATGTAATAATACAATATGTAATAAAATAAAATACAATTATTTTTTTTGATTGCGTTTAACAAAAAAAATCATAAAATTTATTCAAAATATACATAAAACCAACATGGGAGACACGCTGTACAAAATATTTAGAACTGTAACAATGAGACCAACGTTAGGGTTTTTACGGACATAAATACATCAAAATGTATCGTTTTTCTGACTCTGACTTCAGTTATATTGAATACACTGTGCTAAATTATAAAGCATTAATTTAACTTTCATTGGCATATTTTTGATAGTCTTATAACATGCCTAACCAATAACACAAAATTTATTTAATTACCAAAGATTGACCATAGGTTCATTATTAGCTCTTGATATGCATGTTTGGCATGTGTACATTGGTTAACAAAGAAGTGTATGTGTGTGTCAAGCAAGGAAGGGCAGGGATAGACTGGAGTGCTTACTTAGTATGTTTATCATTGTATTACTTTGGACATGTAGAATCAATCCATTATATTATAAGATGGAGAGAAAGAGAGGGGGTGTTTTTGGATGTCTGCAATGCTGTTGATTTGCATGGAACAGTATGGTATCACAATTGTCAATAAACCCCTTCCGATATATATTTACACCTGCTAGTACAAATAAATAGATTTTCTTTTAGATTCATTGCATTTGTCTGTATAAAAAAAACAAAAGTACACTGGTCAATACCCCAACAATCCCATCTACACACGAGCGTTTCTAATTTGCAACACCTATTATTTGAATACATTTATTAAACTGATTTTAAATACATGTAGCTTATTAAATCAATATATTATGAAATTCATTAATCGGAAAAAATTGCATAGATCTATATCTGTTTTTTTCTCCCTTTTGTTTTATTTTCTCTTCATCGGCCACTACTCTATTAAAAATTGTACTCAATCTGGCTGACCAAAGAGTGTGTTATTACATTTTGCGTTCTTGCTTTTTGCTCAATCTCGACGCAAAATGTAACAACGCAAAATGTAATAATCTAAAAATCATGATAATACATTTTGCGTTATTACATGTTGCGTTGATCTCGACGCAAAATGTAATAACGCGAAATGTAATAATCCTCAAAAGTGTGTTGTTACATTTTGCGTTATTACATTCTGCGTTGATTTCGACACAAAATGTAATAACGCAAAATGTAATAATCCATGTTTATTACATATCGCGTTGTTATTACATTTCGCGTTGTAACAACACATGTCAGTTTTTAGCTTTTCCCATGTGTTTCTTTGCTTTCAGTAGAATCCATTTGTTTGATATTTTACCACTTATGTTTAACTTATTTATCATTTATTAGCCGTTACCGTTTAATTGCATATCAGTCTAATTTTTAATTTAAATAAAAAGTGAAATCTACCCCCCCCCCTTCTTAATTCTAACCTGATTTATTTTTACACTCCGTCGTTCTTCTTCTTCTTAGTAAGACAAAAAATAATTAATTGTTGCATTTACTTGTATAAATGTATATACATGTATTTATATAGGAAGCGAAAAATACACACACTAAAAACGTTAACTCGAACTTATATTGTTTTCTTCATAGCAATCGTCAAAAGAGTAAAAAAATCTTGAATATAGTTCGTTCCTCACTTATTTGACCCGTTATTTCTGGTAGAATGAAGACATTCTCCTTCTATTGGTCAACACTTTTGTGTACAAGTCAATGTTTAGAACATAACCTACTTATTCAACCAATCAAATGCTTCCATTTCTCGCGAAGAATTGATTCTTCATGGTGAAGAATTCTTCTATTTCTGAAAAATTCAACGGTGTCTGTTTGGTTCACTTGACAGTTATATGGGTGTGTCTTCATTGGTCTTTGCTCAGCACACAGAAAGAAACTATTCAAAACCCACGTGCTGTTTACAATGATATTTAAACTTTCTAATCCTTGCTACATTTTTTTCCACTGTAATCGTTTGTCGCCTTTTTGAATATTATTTTTTTTTCACATTTAGGTACATACAGAAAATACAACCATCATTATGTATATCAGAGACCAACCTTGTCTTTGAAGACAAATTTAATCACAATTTTCATCATTTTTTTTTATTTAATTGATATTAGACTGGGATACCCACTACTGCTGACTATGGCCTTGTCATCTTAACACAATCATTTTTCAAAAATATAGATATTATGATTCTTGTTACATGGTTATTCATTAATTAAGTAGCTTTAATATCTTCAGGTGCATACCATTTCCCTAGTAAATCAAAATATTCCATATAATCCCGTGCTAACCTGAATGGTTGGGAGCCTATTCTAAAACCATGTGTTGATCCTTATATGACACGGCCGTGGGAGGAGTTTATTTTTTTATCCATTCATTTGATTGGCTGAGGTTCTGTTCTAAGTCAGTAAGATCACATGAAGAGAAATCTTCGCTCCACACATTCTTCATGACGAAGATTTCTCTTCATATGATCTTACTAGTACAAGGAACCCTTTTGTGTTCATAACAATGTAAGGAAACCTTTTGTGTACAAAACAATGTAAGGAACCCTTTTATGTACAAAACAATACCAATTCTGAAGAGGCCTATTTGTCAATCTAATAAACTATAACTCATAAATCGGCATTTAGTTTATAATAATGATTGCCTTTTTTATATAGAGTTTTCAAGCATAAATGCAACTTAAAGCGATGTAAAATACATTTATTTATTACCCCAGCAGACCATAACAATCCAGAATCTTTCTCAGTGTAAGCTGCCGTTAAGGTTCTAGAACACTAACATTCTGACAATATCTTTCACTGTCTATAGCCAGGTACCCCTTTTACACTTGGGAGAAGTGAGGAAATTCATGTCAAGTGCCTTTCCCAAGGACACAACGTCGACTTGCCGCGGCCAGGATTCGAACTCACAACCTTTCGGTTTGGAGTCCGGCATCTTAATCGACGCCACACTAGACTACCGACGCCATAGTTGCTCATTTTTCACACTTGAGTTACCTGTCATTAAAACACAATATCGTACAAGCGAACTAAAATATTAAAACTTTTTGATTGTATAATTACAGGTATGAATAACTTCATGTACATGTACCTATAAATCTATCTATGAAATGTTTTTACCGTATGTGCAACTTGAAAAATTAGTTGAAAGGCCTATATATTGTCATTTTGATAACATGTGTCTAAGTTCAATTCAAAACAGAATTATGACCATTATATTTAATTATATTATTATTGATACGTTTTCAATAACGGACGACTGAAGGTCATCTAGGCGAAATCTTACCATTTTGGATAGTATAAGATGACTTATTTAGTGAACCCCTCGTGCATTTAAAACTATAATAAAATCATTAATCATTTCTGACTTACCAAGATGTGAATCTCTATTAGTAGCGATATGGTACACCGGTGCCAGACAACTCACCGACAGACAGGTCACCGACAAGAGTGAAATTCGCCAAATGGACAATTCACCGACAATAGTGTCGGCGAGTAGAAATTCATATAAAATAATTGTTTTTATATAACAAACCTATTAGCTCTTAATAGGATGCTGTGTTAAAATCCATATTTTATCAACATTGATATTACTCCTGCGAAACTGAAATTTTCATGGGTAAAGGTGCAACGGAAAAATGTATTACAAATTTGAAGACTGTGAGCAGTGAATACTATAAATGATCAACCGCCTCTTACAGTACCGACCAGACCCAACCTGACACAAAGTTGTCCCGGAGCAGTCCCACAGCAGTCCCAGAGCAGTTCCAGAGCGGTCCAAGCAGTCCCAGCGGTCCCAGAGAGCAGTCCCAGCAGTCCCAGAAAGCAGCCCCAGTGGGCGGGGTTTATTAATTTAATGGGTGGAGCTAACTCAGAAATGAGATTTTTAATAAACAATGGAACTATAAAAGGCAGTAGAAATTTATTCTGGGTAGTATGCCAGGGATCCTTACATGTACACGAAGGTCATTTATGAACAGAACATGTACGCGCATAAAAATTGAAATAATTATTAAAAATTTTTATTGGAGGAAGAAGTCTTTCACACTGATATGTACATATATAGATTACACTGAACATGAATATTTAATCACAATTCTTGGGTATATTAATAATTCTTCTGTAATTGATACTGGTTCCCTGTAATTGATACTGGTTCCCTGTTTATTTTTTATACAGAAAATCAAAAGTGAATTAAATATTTTCCACCAGAAGAAGCTTTAAATAGATCTTATCATTATATGGCCAATTTAGAATATCGGATACTCTAAAGTTAAAGTTTTCTTAAGTATTGGGGCTTTTAAAAAAATTCTTTGTTAATTTTGCCAAGTTTTATTTTTCAGACTTGATTATTTTTACTGACATGTCAGTTTAATTATCGTTAATGCCTAGTTCTATAAAACTCAGTTTTAAGTGTTTATTTGTAAATGTTAGAGTGTACATCTGTAAATCACCAGAATGGAAGCTTCAGATTATGTTCAAAATAAATTAATCCCGAAAGAAATTTATACACATTTCATTTATCACATTTTTTGGCATTAAATAAATTGAAATTAGGGTCATTGTTTACCAGCGTATTCAATGATGTGTAACACTGATACAAATACCCAAATAACATGTATCGATTTAGTGTTTCTGCCCAAAGGCGATTGAAACAAAGGGGGTGTTTATACCATCTTATAAACATTAATCGGCCAGGTAAACACTAGCAAAACAAAAAGCAAATAAATCGCAATTCCCGGTATTTTCATTTTTGAAAAAATGAATATACATGTACTCTTTTAATAACTTGTTTATTAATTAAAAGCTACCGGTAATTCATTAATTCCCCAATGAATATATATTCACATACTTTATGTTACGGGAGAATAGTAGCATAATTTTATTTCATGGTCATTTAATAAATTGTAGGATTTTATTTGAGGGTTACATGGTATACTCTTTTTTTAGCGTCGTCCTTATAAAATTTGTAGCATTTTTAATCAAAAAAAAATCTTATATCTAACTGTAATTTTTAAATAGTACCAATGCAAATTTTGACATATCAAAGTTTAATATTAAATAATTTAAAAAGACCCACATGAAGCTATTTTTTTTTCATAAACTTGTGGTTTATTTTTAGGGATAAAAATTTTCTCATGAATTCCTTATTTATTAACTTCATTTTTTTTAGTTTATTCTAAATACACATTAATTTGTGTAAATATACAGTCCCTGAAAATATCAATGAACTATAATAATCTCTACTTATTAAAAGATTGTAAGAAATCCTTGCTTATTAAACAGTCTCTGCTGCAAGTAAACAGAACAACAAGTAGCCTGCAAATTCAGAATACACAAAGGGGCGGAGCTATCATGTCACTCAGATTCTTTTTCACATATGAGTGAACAAAGCAGTCCCAGAAAGCAGTCCCAGGGGCAGCTGGGACTGCTGGGACTGCTTTTCATAGCAGTCCCAGAGCAGTCCCATAGCGGTCCCAGAGCAGTCCCACAGCGGTCCCACAGCAGTCCCAGAGCGGTCCCAAAGCATTCCCGGGGACTGCTTTCTGGGACTGCTTTGGTGTCAGGTTGGGTCTGGTCGGTACTGTATATGAATATAATGGAAGTGTTCATATTTTGCAATTGGAAACCCAAAAATATGCGTAGGATGAAAATGTAAAAGAAGATTTTGTGAAAATTTCGTTGAGTGGTGTAAGAGGAGTTGCGGATAAGAGATGGGTTTACCTAAAGCGTAACAAACAGATGGACAGAAATCCCGATTAGTAAATACCCTCCCGCTCTTCAAGCAGGTGATATAAAATAAAGGACTAATGTAGGCAGACAAGCATTATGGCTCATTTTGGTTATTCAATGTCTCTAAATGTCTTTTTTGTATTTTACACCATGTTCAACTCCCATGAGTGCTTTCAGTACTTTGATTTTGTCTTTTAATTAGTTATATATTTACATGTATTCATGTTATACGCGAGTTACGAGATTGTAACTCTCCTACGATAGAGGCTCAAAAAGTATCCATATCAGCATAGAGTGGGGACAGATTGTTTCTGTATACAAAAGTTCACAAATAAATGAACGATATTCATGACTTTTAAAATTCATTAAATGTTGAAGAAAGATAATGCTGTGAATAAGTGATACATCTTATGATTTTTCAGGCTCAACTATGCATAATTACGAATCTACTTTCAATTATAGGGTGCTTGAAACAAGGAAAACGTCAAAGTATTTATAAAAGGTAACTGATTTTCTTGATTGTAAGGGGTGTTAAGAAAGTTCGTTCCGTGATGAAATATTTTTCAAATTTTCAAAGTAGTGCTTAACCAAAGAGATGAATTTCCATGTATGACAAAATCACAAGACTGCTTTAAATTTATTGCAATTCATTTCAGGCAGAAGATAATAGGATTTTTCTTCAATATGTAAATATACATCACATACTTCAAGCACGCAAATGATAGATATGCTGGTCATTTTGAGTGAAAATAGAGGATAATTTATCTTTGTTTATTCATAGATTATCTTGCATCAGACAAGCTGATGAGCGTAAGTATAAGAACGATAGATCACTTTTCAAAAGAAGAGATTTGCAATTTTGTATTTTTTCATAGATTGGAGAATATTTGCATTGTATTTGAAAGAATCTTTTGACCTGTTTGCTTAATATATGTCACAAATATGCACACCATCCTTAATTTTCCTGCACAGACATCATCTCTTTTAATTCCTGCCCTCCCTTTATTGATTCAACAAAAGACAGTTTAAACTTTATCAGTAGCAATAATGGGCTCAGTAAAGAAGAATGAGCTCTGTAAACAAGAAATATCACACATTGTTAATATCTTCTCATTGAATTTCTTTTCGAAGATAAAAAAAAAATGTGGAATGAACTTTCTTAACACCCTTTACAAACATTTCATAAAAAGTTTGTGGGGTTTTTGAAGTTATAATAACCTTAAGGAAACGAATCAACGTGTCATTTAGATTGCCGACGTGCAATGATCAGATGCGTGCTACTATATCTCTTCTCTCATCTGAAAAGTCTTACATCCACTGGTATTTTCTTTTTTTGTAACATTTTTTTTTGCTTTCAGAAACGACGCCTTTACATTAATTCGGTTATTCTCGAGTTGTAGAGTGTATCCCGACAATCATGTACATGTAGATATGATAAACCAGTATATCGGTGATGTATTGTATGCAATATATAAATGTCTGTCCAACCTGTCTGTTTACGCGGTAACGAAACTCCCCTTCTCAACGAGAGAGCGCACCAAGGGAGATAATCTCGAAACGTGCGCATTGTTGCTTGTCAGACGATAGAAAAGAGTGCATGATTAAATAATATTATTCTAGTATCTTACCATCCGTGAATCCTGAATTTTCAGATATTGTGAATAAAGTATGAATAACCTATTTAGAATATATATATATATTTATAAGTTTGTTAAGATAGGTCCCTAGTACTGGACCTACTTGTGATTTTTCAAAAAATTGTTCTCAAATATTTAGCTTGTTCATAGTAAGGTATGATGAATTGGAAAAAAGAAGGGGTTGTCAATATTATTACTGAGAGAGAGTTTCTCAAACACAGGTACCCCAATTTGTCAATTGACGACGAGATTCCAATAAAGGTTTCACATAATTTGTACATAAAAACACTACTTTTGATGCTAATGAATGATTTTTCCTACTAAAATCAAAGAAATATAACCAATTAAACAAATTACAGTGAAATTACAGTGAAATTTTATTCTTATTTTATTTCCTTGGTTTTTGGGGACTAAATTGAACAAAATACAACCCTCGACCAGCCCAAAAACTTGAAAGTACAACACTATTAAAATTATTATTTTAAAAAATTGACTTGTGATTTTTCAGTCGAATTCTCAAATTATTTTCATCTATGACTATTTGTTAAAATTAAATTTAAAAAAAAAACAGCACATTGCCAGCATATATTTTTTCTCAGCAACACCATTTTTTTTATACATTTTTTGTCCAAATTGAGATTTTTGATTAAGAATTTCAAATGAGGGAAGATAAAAAATACATTGCTATTGATGACTTTTAATTCATTTCATAGATGCATAACTGCAAAAGAATAACAACATTCTTTAGAACATAATATAATTTTAAAACCTATAAAACTTTCTGTGTGCCATTAATTACAAATATATTTCACATATTATACATGTACATGTATCTGTTTTTCAAGTAAATGACATGAAAATCCACAGTCTAATCAGTCACCAGTTTTGAAGCACTCTATCTACTATACTGAGTCAAAGTACATCCAAGTATGTGTTCAACAGTATACACAAAAAATTAGTATACTACAGAATATTAACAGTCAGCATTTTGCAGCCTGTGGCTGATACATAAAAAACAAATACAGTCTAACGTTAGGTTGAGTGTTGACTGAAATCTCCCATACAAGTTTTAAGACCTTTACTTTACACATTGTATTGTCTAAATTAAAATACATACAAACAGTAATCATTCACAGCTATTCAAATATTCAACCAGTTTGTTGATTACATTAGCTGACTTGGATATCTAGGCTGCTTTGAACCCGATAATGGTTCACTAAAAACATTTCGTAACCCATTATGTGGATCCCTCTTGTGGATTAGCACCAACTTTGACAAATTAAGAGAATTTGCAATCAACTTCTTTGAAATCATAGAAGATACAATCTTTGCCATAACAAGGGGCTCTTAAGACTTCTTTATGGTATAATAATTCAATGTGAACACATCATTAGCTGTACACAGAGCAAACAACTTCATTTCAAAAAGTTCCCTCAATGCCTTCACATCAGCAATAGCATTATGAGCTTCATAATCTTTTCCAATGAAAGTATTTACAAGAGTGACTTGTTTAAAATCTTTAACATCATCTTTGCTGAAAGATTTCCTAGATACTTGTAAGGTATCTATAAAACCAGTGACAGTGCTAGCAAAACTGTGAAGTTGTTTAAATTTGACTAGCTGATTCATTAACACTGGTAGGTCAAAACATTGTATATTGTGCCCAACCAAAATAGGTTTACAATCAACAGTGTTCAAATATTCAACGAACTGCTGAAGTCCTTCAAAGGGCTCTTTATGGTCCACCTTCTTGCCATTATGCTTCAGCACACCACCAACAAAAGTAAGTCCAGTTGCTGCAGATGCAACAAGACTAATTGGGGACTGCAGTGTCAAGTACATGTTGAACTCTTTCTCTCCACATACAGCTGCAATCTGAACAATGTCTGATGTCGTGGCTGAGATAAATAAAATAAATATTGAAACTCCCATAGTGTTTACTTCTAAGTCAAGTGCAACACAATTCTTTTAACCTTATATAATATATTCCTTAGATATTTCTACAAAGAAAAAAAACTAGTTCACAAACCTAAACCAGTAGTCTCTAGGTCAAATACCACGTAAGATTTGTTGGTACTCGGTAGTTGATCTAATGTATTCAAAGAAATATCTTCCAAATCAACTTCTTCACTCAAACCAATTTTGCTGCTGTATGTATCCGCTGCAATAGAAATGTTCGAAAAAAATGATAAGTAAAAACAAACATCACACATATAAATTAAGTTTCAGTTAAGTTGTATTTATCTGACTTAACTTCAAGAACAGATTGTGATGCATCTTTTGCATACCTTTCGACTTCAGATCTAAACGTCTCCTCTTTGTGCTCCGCTAGTTTGCTTGTTGTAATCGCTTCAGCTTCAGTCTGCTTTGTAGGATTCTCGAATGCTTGAGGGTGTATCTTCCAGGAGACATTGTCAGTCTTTTATTCACCTGAGAAAAATAGCAAATATGAAATTGAAAACTTTGTTTCTGGAAAAGAAAAAGAAGAATCAACAGATTCTTATCAATATGTAAAGCATGTTATAAATATCTTCAAGTAAAGAGATTACATATTTTATGGAGTAAAAATTCAAATGTGTCTGCATTAAAATGTATTAACAATAAATTCAAACATTTCTTAGATATGATTTTCTAAGAACTTTCAAAACCCTTAAAAATTAATCATGCATTAAATATGAAACTGGGTCAAGTAAATAAAAAAAATGTAAGCAAGACAAGAACAAAAATACACAAACAAGTTTAGGCTATGTATGGGTATTTTTTATGTTTCCTCTTAAATACTTTACTTTATAGACATTGCCTAAACTGCCATGTGTGAACATCAAAGGAACTTCAAAGAACATCTGTTATTCATTTGTATACCTCTGTTATATAATTAAACCCCTCATTTTTCTGACAGACAGTTGCAGATACTCTACTATGCAGACTGACTGAACCTCCATAAAACCTATGAACAGTTTAGGTGACATAGTCCAATTAATAAAAGGTATATGTTTTATCTATGTGCATGATTTTTATCATTTCATAAATTTGAAAATTGAAAATTCTTACATTCTTTTAGGCGCTTTGCTAGAGACCATGTGGTTAAAATTTTCATTCAGTTGAGTGGATCCCATCGACACCAACTCAGTTGCCCGGTCTGCATACTTCTCAGTTTTTCTAGAGCTGATCTCAAAGGCTCACTTGCTAGAGGTTTCCCATATGGCAATTTTTTTTGGGTTTGTAACCAGTTTGTTCACTCCTGCACCATGTGCCACACAAGGAATGGTCCCCTATTAAGATTAAATACAATAATACAAATACATCATTCATACATTATCAGGAACTCAGGCCAATTTCTAAAAATTTCTAAAAATAATTAGAAAACAAAATTATTTTACTTGCCAATGTCAAACTTAAATATATGTTCATTCTTTTTGCAAGAAGCATCCTTACCATATAAATAAGGGACAATTTTCTCCAGATCATTGGCTAACTTTTCTGGACCTTCAGATGCCTGATGAACACAATATAAAAAGCATCTCTCAATGTGAGTTCTAACTTTAACATTTTTCAATACTTTATGGGTATTGCTGATTTCCACAAGACTTCCAGTAAATCCTTTTTTCATGTGATTGCTGTCTACCTTTTTCTTTATATCTGGATCAACAGTTGCTCTCAATCTGGCTATAATTCTAGAATCGTTGTCCATTGCTAACGTGGTAACCTAACAACATTTTATAATTACAAGAGGCCCAGGGGCCACAGCGCTCACCTGAGCACATCGGGCTTGAATTTACTCCCCCCCCCCCCCCCCTCCAGGCGTTCATCATTAGAACAAACTAGAATCTACACTACCTGAGGATGATTCCATATAAATATCACGAATCATAGCTTTGAAGTACTTGAAAAGAAGATTTTAAAAGGTTTCCCTATATATACCTATGTAAAACTTGGGTCGGCCATTTTGGCCCCACCCTAGCCACGGGGGTCATGATTTGAACAAACTTGAATCTACACTACCTGAGGATGATTCCACATGAGTTTTATTTTTCCTGGCCCAGTGGATCTTCAGAAGGATTTTTAAAGATATTTCCTATATATTCCTTTGTAAAACTTGGGTCGGCCATTTTGGCTCCACCCTTGGCACGGGGGTCAGGATTTGAACAAACTTGAATCTACACTACCTGAGAATGATTCCACATGAGTTTCATCTTTTCTGGCCCAGTTGTTCTGGAGAAGAAGATTTTTAAAGATTTTTCCTAGATATTCCTATGTAAAATTTGGGTCGGCCATTTTGGCCCCACCCTTGCCACGGGGGTCATGATTTGAACAAACTTGAATCTACACTACCTGAGGATGATTCCACATGAGTTTCATCTTTTCTGTCCTAGTGGTTCTTGAGAAGAAGATTTTTAAAAAAATTTCCTATATATTCCTATGTAAAACTAGGGTCGGCCATTTTGGCCCCACCCTTGTCCCGGGTGTCATGATTTGAACAAATTTGAATCTACACTACCTGAGGATGCTTCCACATGAGTTTCATCTTTCCTGGCCCATTGGTTCTGGAGAAAAAGATTTTTTAAAAATGTCATTAATTTTTAACAAATTTATGATTATCTCCCCTTGGAAAAGGGCGTGACCCTTGATTTGAACAAATTTGAATTCCCTTCACCCAAGGATACTTTGTGCCAAGATTAGTTGAAATCGGTCCAGTGATTCTTGAGAAGAAGATGAAAATATGAAAAGTTTACGACAACAACAACGACAACGATGACAACGACAGACGACGGACAAATTTTGATCAGAAAAGCTCACTTGAGCCTTCGGCTCAGGTGAGCTAATTAGCAAAATAAAAAACAGTAATGCATTGGCACTTTCATTTACAATCTTCAGATATATATAAATATGTAACAAGTTTGGCTTTCCAGAAAGCCTGAAATGTCATCTCTTTGGTATCAATAATGTCAAAGAAATAAAACAGAAAGGGAAATATTTTAATGCAATGAATATTGTAGATCACTCAGTTTTCGCGACACTTTATTTTCGCGAGATTATTGACTTTTTATTAGCGAGACAGAATTTTCACGAATTGTGGTCATTGCTCTATATAAGCTTAAGGAATTCTATTGTCATGTTGTAAAATTTGAATTTACCGGGTGGCATTAAATACAAAATTTACAACATGACAACTTGTTGTAAATTTTGTATTTACTGCCACCCGGTAAATTCAAAATTTACAACATGACACTGTTATACGCAAGAATGAAATTTTCGCCAGCATGCCGTCTCGCGTAATTACGCGAAAATAAAGTTCTCGCAAATAAAAAGTGATTTACAGTATATGGATTATTATACCTGAAGTTCCCGGAAGACTTATTTAGCAAACAGAAAACTAAGCTGACAGGTATTTTAACATAAGCAAGAGCAGTCCAAAAATTATTAATTCCTACCCAAGTAGATTTTTAAACCTTTCGAAAGAAGCCACCTATACCTACGTTTTGTTCATTTTTAAGAAAAATGAGGGGCAGGGTATCATGCAGTGATTTAATTTATAACTATGGATACTACTACAAATCTATATATAGAAATCACGTCATTGTAAGTTCTCCTTGTGTGGCTTACCAATTTAATAAGGCATAGTATTGAGGATCAATATATATACGACACACCACATCGTCGCAAACCACGGCCAAAATGTACGATCCCCTCCTATTCTGGAGAGAGCTATATGCGGACTCCGGACCGTGGCTTGAGACGATGGACACACCAAAACTTTAGATATTTATAAGCATCGTACTTCTTTTCTAAATTTTCCTTGGCTTTCAAGGCAAATAGGCCTAAACCGAAAGTAGATCACACACTGCTAAGCTAGTTCTTCTAAACGAAAACCAGTTTACAGGCTACTTGGAACTCCTTGTGTAGATTCTCACTTGAGATATTGTAAAACATCGAGGATTCCCGAAAAATCAATGGAGGCTTACACTAGGACTTTACTTCCGGCATACAATCTTAATATGTCATCTCCCGAGGGAGATGACAATAAAGATTTAATGGAAGGTGGCATTTTAATTCATAGCGCTTTCACCTCTTAGCTCTTCATGGATTTTAAATCATTGAATGTACACAGATATATATATATAAAATCGAATATGTCTATACAATTCATACCTTTTCACCTTGATCTTTTATGCTTTGCACCATATGCAAGCCATAGCAGGTTCCATAGATTTGGCTGACCCTGACCAGTTTCGACTGCATTTGTGCTTCCTCACAGGAACATCCTTCCGTTTTGCCAAGTCACATATTCTGCATTTTTTAGATTTTACAGCATAACCAACAGATTTCTTGGTTTTTTCCCCAATTAAACTTGCATTTCCTTCAAACATAAAAGAAAACTGTTCAATAGTAGTAAATACTTTGTATTATTTGAGTAATCAGTAAAAAGTCAAAGCATGCAATTCAAATCACTAATTAGGATAATTGATGACTTTTTAAACATGAAAAAATACATGTAAGGCTTTGGAAGGCACGCCCAGTTCCCCATTTTTGCCAGGCACCATCGAAGCGATTAATTCAGAGTCTTTATTTCTTTAAGCCAACTGGCCCATCAGAGTTATACAACAAACATGATAGTAACAAAAAGAAAAAACATACAGAGAGAGTGAACGTAAAGAACACATACATGGGAATAATTCTATACATCAATTTTATTTTTTCTTAACATTGTTGCTGCGTTAAAAAATTTGCCCAAATTTACGAGATCTTTAACATTATGGGAACTTAACAGCTGAATTAATTTAAAGACACTAGGCCTAGTATAATAATACTTTTTCAAAAATTTCTTTCTTATATCAATATACAATGGACTTTTCAAAATAAAATGAAATTCATCTTCTATATCATGGAGATTACAACATGTACATAATCTATCATTTTTAGGTACGTTATGGTGTCGACCTGTTTCAATATTCAACGTGTGATTAGATAACCTGAATTTTGTTAATAGCTGTCTTAATTTTTTGTCAATAGATTTTGTTAAATACCATTGAAAACAGAAATTGTCAATTAAATGTTGATATAAATTACACTTTGAAGAGTTCGATATATTTTCTAATATAGCTTGTCTAGAAACATCTAACAGTCGTTGTTTTATAATGAGATAAGATCTATTATTTAAATTATCTTCTGTCCAAAGTTGACCTAGAGCTAAAAGAGACAATTCTTTTTTAATTTGTAAAATCCATTTGTCATTATGTAACACCATGCTTTCATAACAGGACTTAAGAATGCAATTTTCAGTTGTTCTCAGTTTGATCCAATATTTGAATATTCTAAATTTCATTGTAACTGCTAATGGAAAACGCCCGAGCTCTGAATAAATCAAACTGTTTGAGGTTTTCTTCCCCACACCTAGAGTATTTTTACAGAAATTTAAATGTACCTTTTCTACGTCAGAACATCTATGAAAACCCCATATCTCATTTCCATAAAGTAATACGCTACATACATATGTATCAAAAATTGAACATAGAGTTTCTACATTAAATTCATACCTCTTTAATTTACTTGAAATAGCAAACATAGCTTTTCTTCCTTGTTCAGCAGCATGCTTCTGCGTTTTTAAAAATTTCCCATTAAAGTTAAATAAAATACCTAGATATTTAAATTCATTCACAATTTCTAATTCAGCATTATTATAGAACCAGGATTCGTTATTGCGTAATTTACCACCATTTCTAAAGACAACAATCTTTGTTTTTGTTACATTAACAGAAAGGCTCCATTCTTCAGTATAATTGTACAGTGTGTTTAACATTTTTTGTAAGCCTTCTGGAGATTCAGCAAAAATAACCATGTCGTCTGCATACATAAGTATGAATAAATTTAACATCTGTAAATCAATATATGGACAGTTATCTGATATAAAACCAACCTCGAAATCATTTACATATAATGAAAATAATATTGGTGATAATGTTTCCCCTTGCATTAAACCTATATCATTGTGGAAGTAATCACTGAGGAAACCATTGTATTTAACACAACTTTTAACATTATTGTATAGGGATTTGATTATCTTTAACATTTTACCTTGGATGCCTAAATGAAATAATTTTTGCCATAATTTATCCTATCAACAGAATCGAATGCTTTTTGAAAGTCAACAAAACAGCAATATAATCTTTTCTTATTAGAAAGGTACTTATTTATAAGCGATTGCAGAACAAAAATAGCATCAGTTGTTGACATTCCTTTACGAAACCCAAATTGTGCATCCGTCAATATATCATAGGAGTGCTCCCATTCCAGTATCCTATTGTTTAGAACACTTGTAAATAATTTACCAAAACAGCTTACAATAGATATACCACGATAATTGTTAACATCATTCTTATCTCCTTTTTTGAACAATGGAGTAATGAAACATTTTGACCATGATTCAGGGTAAAAACCAGAGTTAAAAATATTATTAAAGAGTTTATGTAGCAGCGGGAGCAATTCGTCGCGGCATTTCATAAACAGTTCGTTAACAATACAATCTTCTCCACAACTTTTATTTGTTTTTAACTTTTTAATTGCTGTGCATATTTCTTCGTAACTGATCTCTATATCCAACTCGTCGTATACAGCATCCGAATAGAATTCTTTTTTCAAGTTGTCGCCCGTGTTAGAACCGAGATTGACAGTGAGATTGCCATCACTCCTGAAGAAAGATCCAACAATTATCATGCATGAAATTTCTATATTTTTTTTTTCAATAATTCAAATTATTTTGACAAATACGAATATGAATAAACGTACTTTTCATCTTCCTCTAATAAACTGGTTCAACAACTTTCTTCTGCCATTTTACTCAGTGTACTGCCAACTTCCCTTTCCCTTTCCTTTAGGCCTCCCTTCGAAATTCCTGGAATGTTTAGTACTGATAAGAAGGCATTTAAATGAGACTCTCCGAAGCCACCATTGATCATTCCTAAAATATTACAAACACAATTATTTAAAACAATAATCAAAGATTATTAGCAAGGGGGTCAACACAGTGATACACATGGTCCTCGTTGGTAGCTGGAGTGATTACTGGTGTTTCAACATTTTCTTTGGAAGTATTATCATCACTGTGGCCCCAATATTTTACACACTCTCTCCTCAGGACTTCATTTTGCTTTATACGAGAGGATTTCACGAATTTCCCCTTCTTATTTCTTGCCACCATTACTGCGGGATGTTATCGATAAATAATAGTTAAAAAACCTATCCCGGAGTTCGATCCGGTTATGAGGTCACATAACTAGACCCCTGCTTTAACAGGAAAATTTTGGATACAGAACGTCACAGATGTTATCTTTGAAATATTAAGGGGCAAGTAAATATATAATGCCTATAGTTAGAATCCACTTTTCTCAGTTCAGTGAAGGAAAATGGTTTGTATTTACCTATGAAAACATTTATTCATTAAACTTAATGTTCGTTTTAACTATTTCGATGGCTTCTACAGACTGGTGATATTTTGATATTATTTTCTCGCTGTACTTAAGATTTTTTAGCCTATGTCTTTTTGTTGTTTTATTAACTAGTATCTAGTGATATTCAACTGGATGAAAGGAGGATATGAGCAGACGTGTACACTGAGTAAACAGGTACCACAAGTCTCTGAAGACAATTTAGTAAGGCTGTCCAAAATTAATTCTGCGTTAAACAGCAAGGTGTGTTTTTGAGATTTATCCTTCACTGTTACTGACAAATTAACTAAAATGATGATTAAACAATATAAATATACAAAATGCAAACATATTCATGTAAATGAATGAATGGCTATTGTTTGAATTTTTTGTTTGCTAAATTCCTTCCTCTTCCTTCTTTGGTTTTGAAGTTTTCTTTTGATGTTTAATGTATAACTAAAGCACATATGGAAAAAGAAACAAAGTCTACTAAATTAACATTTATTGAGGATATACTTTCGTACATACAGCAGCAGTATAAAACAGCATGAACAAATAAATATTTTAGGTATTTAAAAAAGTTCCTATACTGTTTGCAGAATCCAATTTTTCAATATTCATAACTTAAGAATATTTATCGTTACCTTCGTCCTAACTAGATTGTAGAAGACCTTATAAATCTAACATACTTTGAAGCGACCGTAGATTATTAAAATAGCAAAGCTTGAAATTGTATTTCAACACATGGCATATATCTAAAAATAAATGTAATTTTTATCCAAATCCTTCACACGTTTATTATTTTTTTTCAAAACATTCCAATTGAAAAATAGTGTATTAGAAATAAAAAATAAATAGAAGGATATTTTTTTCGAAGATGCATATATATTTCTCGCTATCTGAAAAGTTTTTACATCTAATACCAGATTATGAAAGGTCTTAACTTTCGATGGCATAATTTCCTTTCAGCAGTAATTCATTTTTAGATTTTGAATTTAAGTAGCATTGTTTTCTAAAAAAGAAATCATGCATCTAAAATAAATGGGAAAAATGTATTGATAAAAAATTGTTGTGGTTCAACTCTGCAAGATTCGAAAACATCTATCAACGAAAGTGTTGTTTTATATATATGGCCTTTTTCTTTCAGAAAGATGTCTTTCCCTTGATTATAGACCTTGCTTACTGATTAATGGAATATTATTTTTAACAAAAACAGATGTTTAATTTCAAAAACATAGATCTTTTTTTTGGTATCATGTACATCAAATTCCCATTTAATTTACCCCCGCCCTATTCTTTGAAATTCTCGAAATATATGAGTGCAGGTAGATACAATGTTCTCATTTGGCTGGTCACTGTATTTTATTTAAATTTAACTATAAATGAAAGGAGTAAATTGTGCCTAACTGCGCTCACATGCTTTTTAAAAAAACGTAAAATCTATAGAGCTGACCTTACCTATTATGAACATATGGACAAAATTAGATTTTCCGACGTGATAATAAATTTTGTATTGTTTTATGGACTTTGAGATTGAATACTGTTCGTTATTTCCATATCCTTCTTCATGTGCTAATCGAGGCACTGGTGATACTTTCTATCTGACAAATCAGCTAAATAAAATGCGTTACGTGTGAGTTCCACAACTTGCTAACTAGGGAAGGTCTAGCTTGGAAAAAGAGGCTAATTTTACATGCTTTCCGATAAATTGTTTTATGCATCTGAGTCAAAGATTAGACGAGGATCTATATATAATTTCTGAGATCACGTGTACATTGATAAATATGCGTAGTTGAAAGTTTTGTAAATGTTTGGTTTGTGATTCGCTAGGTTCACACGTATTCCCAGTTATCATTGAATACACGTTTTATTGACAAAAAAAATGAAAAAAAATGATAATCCAAGCTTCTTATTTTTGTCCCTCGCTTTCGCGAAAGTAAGGGGACATTAAATCTCATTCGTCTGTCTGTCAGTCTTGCTGTCCGTCCGTCACAAAAACTTTAACCTTGCCCATAACTTTTGATTTAGTGTTGCTACACTGTATGACTTTTATATTTCACATGTGTATTCCTTGTGACAAGACATTTCTTTGGGTACATGTACCACCAAATTTGACCGTTTGACCTTGACCTTTAAGTGTGACCCAATTTAACACAAAAATTAAACTTTTACTTTGGTCATCACTTTTGAAGGGTAAAGACTAGGACTTTTATATTTCACATATGTATACTTTGTAGAAAAACCTTTCATTGGATATCAACAACTTTGACCTTTTGACCTTGACCTTGGAGATTTCCCGTACTTATGAAAATTTTAACTTTAGCCATAACTTTAAAAAGGTAAAGGCTAGGGTTTTCCTACTTCGTATATGTAATTCTTGTGAGAAGTCCTTTCATTGGATAACAAAAACTTTAACCCTCTGATCTTGACCTTGGAGTTTGGCCCGCTTTTTAAACTTTTGATTGAGAAGCGAAAGAGCTATCATATTTGTGATTTGCATTACCTATGACAAAATATTTGCGCGGATGTTATTATTTCTGACTCCTGGACCTTGGCCTTTATGATTGACTGTATTCTTTAAAAAATCAACTTTGGTGATAATCTCTAAATGACATATGATGGGGCCTTCATATTTGAGGTCTCACCCACAAAAACACCGAGAGCGGGGGATCTCAATTCTTTGAATTTGCTTGAAAAAGTAAAAAAACAGTCTTGAATGACCATTAAATATGTTAAATGTATAAGACGATAATAGGTAAATTGACCTAAACCACTTGTTTGTGAAACAATGAAAACATTAGGAAAACCAGCATGTTTTGTTGCTCTGTCATCGGATTGGACAATTGTTTTCGGTAACCGACTGTGTGCGAAATAATAACAATAACCAAACTAGAAACGATCTCGTTGCGAGCAACGAGTAGGTCTTCCGTCCGATTCCGAAAAATAACCCATAAAATTGAGCTGAAAATGGATTAAACATATTTTGGACACATTGGGAATTGAAACGGGTCACGAGCGTGAAAATCCAATACGCTTATCGATTACGCTATTGAACAACTACTCTTACTTCACTTGTATGTACATATAATTCTGCAACAGTTAATCTGTCTTGGAATTATGAAAGAAGGGTCACTATTCATAATTTCGCGCCAAACGCAACGAGTAAATCTTAGCGAATTTCTCTTGGAATGTTCATTTAAATAGGTGAGATAGCTTCAATCAAATAACAAAAGAGCGTTCTTATCGCCTAGCCTAAATTTTGAGGTGTGGAAAGTATAACACACACATGAAACATATCGTATATAGGCAAATAACACTAAAGCAGCGAAACAGCTATTAATTGGTAATTTTTCAATTTTCAATCACGAAAGTTGACTATGCCGATTACTTACACTTTCATGAAAAAGGTGGTATGTTTCACCGAAAAAAATGCTTCGATAGCCCTACGAGGGTCAAGAAATAAGATTCTATTATCTTCAATAACTTGCATTGAGAAAATAAAATGTTTATATAGGTCAATTAAACGGTCTTTGAAAAATTGTTATCTTTAAAAATAAAATATTTTCTTATTGTAACAGTTGTCCTTTCTATTGATTTAATATGACACAAGTGTGCATGAGAAAACAGTGGTCACGTTTTTTACTTACTACATTCTTGAAAAACTATTAATTATAACTATGATTTAAGCTATGTGTTACCGTGATGCAAAACAAAAGATATAGATATTGTACTTCATTTGCACATTAATTCTTTTCTATTTCTACTTTGAGAAACAACCAAAACCAATTAAAGAAGACTTGTAAGTAGACCTTGGATAATAAATGTAGTTTGACACCGAATTGCAACGAACCTACGACGTGACAATCCAAGTATCCCTACACATTTCATTGCTCCTTATGTTACTTTCGTTCAAGCAAACGCTCGGCTGCCTCTGTAAACCCCTATTGCGAAATGTCGGAATTGACAGAGACCGCCGCCATTAAGATCCCGCTTCAGACTTTTGAATGTTAATATCTCGAGTTCGAATTCATCAATTTACAAACAAATTATATATTCAGCCTAATGAGAAATGTTTCTATCAACCATACAAATATGATTTGAAAATATTGAAAAACAAAAAAGTTCAAAAATTTGACTTTTTTTCTTTGCATGCCGTTACGACAGGAAGTAGAGACGACGTACAAAAGATCGCGTCTTGGATAGTACTTATCACGATCTATAATCCCTGAAAGTTTCACAGTGATATCTTTTACCGTTCTTTAGATTATCCGCGAACAAAATGTCAATTTAAAATCAGAAAATTGTCCGTAACTTGGCACCAGAAAGGAATTTCCAAAAAATCTCCAGGATATAATAACTGCAGATAGCAACACATTGTTCCTGCAAATTTCATAAAAATCCATCCAGTAGTCTTCGAGAAATCACGTGCACAAAATTTGATGGTCAGAAAAATAATAATTATAACGAGCTCAGGCGAGCTTCAACGCCTCTTGCGCTGGAAAGATATAGACTCAAAAAAGCAATTTAGCAATCCTTCCTCTACCTTCACTGAAAATCTCAAGTCAATATCTTCATTCGTTTTTTAGTGATTGCCCGGACAAGCTGACCCTCTGAAAATCAGTAAATCGTCCATATCTCACGACCGGAAGTGACGACGTACTTATAAAAAATTTCCAATAAGGTTCAGACCAATATCTATCAGATCTGAAAGTTTCGCGAAAATCGACCCAGCCGTTTCCGAGATCTCGCGTGCACAAAAATCGGTAAGAAAAAAAATAATAATAATAGGGAAAAAGAAACCGAACGAAAACAATAAGGTCTTCCGTTGGAAACGGAAGACCTTAATAAGGTAGATTCCTCAGATATTATACTATGACTAGCTTATTCTCTTTCCAAAAAGAACATGTTGTCACAAACAAGGCCACATTTTGCAGTGAAAGGGTCTAAAAAATCATAGATATTTAAAGGGCACCATGGGCTTTAAATACTCAAGTATTGAATTATTTCCTTTGATTAATCATGATTATGAAAATAGTGTTTTACATGATTTCCTCGGGGTCAATTTTCATTGATATTTTGGATTAAGAGAAACAATAAAAACTCCTATAAATCCCATATTTTAGATTTGATTGTAATGTTGATGCTGCAATGGCAATGAATCCGAACTTTAAAAATATATCTAAAAATATAAGATAGAAGTATATATATCAATGATTATATAATCTGAATAATGTACATGTTTCTGCACATAATAAACAAACGTCAAACTGGTAATCATAGTCATACGGATATTTAGTAAATGATAAACGTAAACATGGGTGTAGAAATACAGTAAAAGCAATAAAATGCCAAAGGATAAGTATTTAGATTTTATGTTCTGTTTGAAAAAAGATAGATACGGTACATGTACAGCAGGCGTTTACCATATTATAGCAGAATAAAAAGAAATACTCCTGACTTATTGGCAGTCGAATACACGGTCAAATTTGTACATCTAATAATGCATCATTCTATTTGGTTTGACCCGGTGACATTTTTTTGGACATTTATCGGACAACGTCTGTCTTTGAAAATTATTTTTATAGATAAAATCCTCCCTGTCATAAAGAAATTTCATTACTATCTGTCTGAAGTATTGAAATCTGTACGGTAAAACCACATTTCATATGTAATATACCTACTGAAGCTTTGGCAATATATTGACTCACATTTTTAATTTTGTAAAAAAAAAATGCACTTTTGCAAATGATTTCTTTTAATTCAATTCATTTATTTGCGAGTAACTGCGAGTAATCGACAGAAGAAAAAAAATAGGATTTTGTCTTGGCTAACGTTTGGAAATGGATCAGAATAATTGATATTTTTTGTCCACTACTTATATAACGATCATATTCTTTTCAAGATCATGTCTTCAATGTGGAACATAATTACTCATAGAAAATGTATTGATTGTGAAATAACTTTTGTACCGTACAATAAATATTTGAATGATATTGCATTGATGAAATATTTGATTTAAAATCAATCGGGAATTTATATTTCGCCCAATACAATATTCCAGATAATTTCAAAAGAAAATACACAAATAATATAAATGAGTTATAAAGCATCGAATTCCTGTTCATTGCTTTATCCAGGGGTCTGCTTCTAATTCAGATTCATTAATAGTTTGGTAATTGTCTTTTGAAAAAGAAGCAGTGTCTTCCTTCCGCCAAAACCGCAGTATTTTATTTTTATCGATGGTGTGTCTCTTTTTTCCTCTTACATGTTTCGGACAAGGTCTTCTTCCTGTTTCCGGTTTTAGCGCTATAACCTCTTCCTCTGTCAAAAAGAACTCCTCGTCTTCTTCTGTAATTTTTATATTTTTACAGGTATAACCTATTTCATACCTAGTTTGCCTGTGGAAAGTTTGTGTTATTTCATGAATCATACTCTTTACTGCTTCTTTTATTTCTATGACACTCTCGGTTTGCAAATCCATTCCCTTCTCAGGAGTAAACACCTGCAGTTGGATGGATGTTTTGTTAACGGCAATTACAATGTAATGGCTTGCATCACCCACCTTATAAAATGCTGCATTTTTACAAAACATCTCCATATCGAGTGCTTTCCATTCGTTTAGGCATTTCACAACCAATCGAAAAAAGAAAAAATGAGGCAAATACGTTTTAAAATGGAAAAGTACAATGGACGTTTTTTGTCCTCGAGTAATTGTCTCTTTATATTCTTTTGCAAGATCTATCCTGTTCATGCTTGGAATATAATACAGCTCATCATTAGCGACTTTGTCTTTACCTTGTATCTTTGTCAACAAGCCGAGTTTATCCAGATAAGGCAAAATATCTTGTTTATGATGAATATAGGATTTCTCTGGATCGACATTTCTCCAAATTTCTTCTATAATAATTTCTTTTCCGGTTATTTTCCCCACCTTATTAAGTGTACTACTGCAGTCGTTATTAGCAAGATGGGTCTCGTCTGTTATGATGTATTTGAATCCATCGACAAACCACTGTACGTTGATGATAATTACATTCCTCATTTCTTTCTCCGAAAAATAGACAAGTTGTCCTATTTCATGAAAGAATCGGAGTGCATCATTAAGATCATTGTCGTCCGATAAATCAATTTTGTCATTGGCTTTAAGTTCCAGTCTTTTAATAACTTTGACCCCCTCTTTCTTCCTCAGTATAAGAAATTCTTCAAGTTTTGCCCATTTCAGTGGAATTTTTTCTCCCCACTGAGGAAGTTGTTTTACAGTTTCAACTATACAATTCCTCACTTCTTCAATTTTTTCTTCTTGATCATTTGTCAATGTCTTTTCTGGACACTCGACCTCAAAATATCTTCTGGGAGAAATTAGTTCTTTCAAAGTTTGACTTTCAGACAAGCATTTGTTCAATTGGTCAAAGAATGACCCCCTTTTCCTTCTCCTGCTCTTTAACTGAAAAATATGTACATGTATCATATAAGTATGCAGTCATATAATAATCATAAAATGAAATTCAATGAATATTTTTTTTTAAATCCTTTAAAACTACGATACAAAAATTGAAATTAAGATATTTGATGTAAATTTTTGGACAGGTTCGAAAAGATGACTTTTTCTTACGATAATTACTGTTAGGCTCTACAAAACTTTTTTTCTAAATTCACGACGTTGTAAATTTCAAAATTTATTTCTTTACCATAGCACTTTTTTAGAATGGTAACAGTCTCTATATGTTTTGTAATGTTTCGTAGTTCATATATTGAATCAAACTTTTGAATCAAATTAAGCACATGGAAACAAGAACAAACAAGTCTTTTTTATGAAAATAAGGCATTAAGGAAATGACATATAGATTCTATAAATTCAAGAAGACCTGCCTTTTCTAAAACTTTGTTAAATTTGGAAAAGGCATATTTAAACGTGAATCATATATTATTAAAAACTTCAGAGTTTTAGTTTTTTCTACAAAAAGTATAATTTAAGTTATCAAAACACCGAAAGGTAATGTACAATACCCAAAACATTCTACTTTCCATTTTCCTTTCGCTCAATGCTCGCTTCGCGTGCTTCTATTGTACGCTCACAGTTCAAAGTTTTGCGTTCACTTTTACCTTGAGCTTTCATCGTTCACAAATTGTTCAATCTCCGTTTGTTTACTTTGTGCTCGGCTTTTTTTCAGTATTCATTTATTGGTCATTTGGAACTCGAAAGAGAAAAGCATTTTTAAAGCAAAAAGGAGCGTGTAAGTAAATTATTGATTTTTCCAAAGGAATTCTACACATTGAAGGACGTCGTGACAAGTACGTCTAACAAAGTCAAGGAAAATCTGAAGACGGTGGACTTGTATCCAAATATTTATGGTTGAAAAGCAAAAAAAAAAAGATGTTTTCTTCACTGAAAAGAAGAGAAGACGCCGTGCCGAAATGTTAAATAGGATTTCAACTAATATTCTGACATCACATTGTAATAACAAAGATTATTTAGTGAACATAGCTTTTTATACAGTGTTTGTTCTGCTGGCATATTTTCCAGCATTTAAACAATTAATTTACAATGTGTGAGATGTTTCAAGTTATGAAAGTACCAAATACTTTCATTTTCTAACCCTTTCCCAGTTTTACAGATTCTTTTAAAAAGAGAATACTGTTGCTGAATGTAAATTGTTTTAAAATGTTTACCTAATTGTTATAACTACTAATATTCACCTGCTTGTCTTTATGGGAGGCAACAAGAATTACAGGATGGAAAACTCCTTGGATTGCTGTACCAAGATCTGTTGGTTGTGTGTTGTCTTCATCGCAGTAAGTCTTGATAGACTGGAGCCAAAAGTGAAAATAATCTATAACAGATAAAACAAACATATTAATTAAATATTTTAGACAGGTACCTAATTGAAAAAAAAATAAAATTTATCGACAAATTTAATGACAAACACCTTTTCAATACAAAAGTATACTTGCGTGTGCCATTTGTGCAATAGTAAGTTTAAATAATTTTGGCAGTCATATTTGCTTTTTTGAAAATAAGATCAACAAAGCTCAATCTACCATTTTAATTTGTGATATATTTTTTTTTCAACCATCACATTATATTGGAAATTATAAGATGAAATGTATTTTCAAAGAAACATTATTTCATTGTTGCCGATTAGCAATCAATTAAGCATGAATGAGAGAAGAAATTTAGAAATGAAGCAATAAAATCGAGGCTGATAAATTTTCATCATACAGTTTTGCTTGCTTGCTCAGATAACATTATGCATAACCTTTTTTAATTACATTTGACCTTTAATACAGCATCCCCTTACGAGGGTCATTCAAAACATACGTAGAAAATGTTCCTCACCGTCATATTATTATTACAAGATTATGGATCAACACATTTTCATAAATAAAAACATTTAATTTGTCGATGTCTGAAGTTTCATTCAATTTCATTAAATTGAACTCATGCTAGCCAATTTTTAAAAGGACATTTATTGTTACCACGGAGCACGGTTAACCAACATTGTAACGTCAAAACAACGTCGAGAAAGTTTTTCAAAATTAGTCTGCTTTTAAATTTCATAAAACAGTTTGTAGCGTCTTCTACATTCATAAAAATGTATCCATAACACTAATCACCTAGTTTGCTAACAATTGTGCAAATAGCTTGAACTAGATTATCATTGTTTTCAAACTGCTCAGGCCTACTGCGGAACTCTATTACTTCCGCAGCAGTGGAGCGCACATCACGTTTAATGACGTTCCAAACTCTTTTGACAAGATTTTCAAATATAACCTGATTCTTTGCAGACCATCCAGCTACCACTCGAAAATTGTATTATCCATTTTATACAAATAAACGGCTTATTTTTCATACAGTTCTTGGTTCATACAGATTTTTTTTAAGCTTGTTACAGAAGTTTCCCCCATGGAAAACTAAATTTATCGCTACTCACTGCTCCGTGACGTCCTCCAACGTCATGGTTTTTTGTCTTTTTAAATAAAGTTCATATGTATTTATAGAGACTGATACCTTTTAAGCGCAACGATATATTAAACTACCTGATAGCATCTTTATTAATACAGCAAAACTGAATTTATACATGTAAATTTTACTTTGTTTCAACTCTATTTATTCGAGTTATGGCTATAGATACTATAAAGTGGAAATAGCAAATTACTCAATTTTGTCGTTGCCCCTTCGCCCAATTTTTGCTGTTCTTAATCCTTAATAATATGTAAAATTACGAAGATATCTTCCATGTTTTTAACTCAAATTAATCGAATTAGTTCTTAAAATATGTATACCAAATTTGGATATAATATGACGTTAAATAATAAAGTCACAACAAAAGTCTACAAACTTTTTAAATGACCCTCGTAGAAGCAAGGTCATCTTAATCTCATAGTTTTGATATACTGATAGCTCGAGAATCATCGTAATCACTTTGCCTGCTACTTTTGACGAATTTGAAGAAAATTGTAAGTATATAAATTTTTAAATTCATTCATTCTTTTGAGCGAATTTCTCCTAGGTTATTTCTCTCCGATGACTTTTGACGATTGATCAATTCATGGCAGTTCATATCGCTCTCATACGTAGGACACCGGTTGTTAAACCAGAAAAAAATAAAGATTTAGCACAAAATGGATCTAATTTTCATAGCGCTTTCGCCTTCTTGGTGTTTTTTCTTTCATGTTAATTATAAGCAAGCAACTATTTTGTTCGTCTAGAAAATGTATGAATAAGGGATTGTTAACCCTATACAATATAGATATTCTAAAAAAAAAAGTCATTAAACTGCTTATCAGTTTGTATAAATTTAAAATGGTTTGGCTGCCAAATATCCAAGAAATAAAAAGAAAAATATTTATACTTTGTGTCTACCAAAATTATGTCATTCGTAATAATAAATTTGAGTATTTCAAACAAATAATTACATGTAAACGTCAGAAAAGTGACAACAACAATTTACTGACTTTTGTTCATTGAAGGAGTAAAATGCATTTTAGTGTTAGAGGATTATATAGAAAATTACATATGTAAATGATTTTATGGATATTTGAGCTATCAAAATACTTATATTATTGCATTTATATAAAAATAATTTCGTCCATATTTTTTAATAACATTTCAATAATATTTTTATTTAAACTAACCACTAACGAAACATAACGCACACAATAAGTTCAGGATAGCTTTTTATTATGGTTAAATAATTAATTCAAATGAAATTTTAATTTCATTCCGAGTCCAAACAGCTTTTATTTCGGTTTGTGTTTTTTAAAAATATTTTGATTCATTTTTTATCTTGAAATCATTACAAAAAAGAAAGGTCCTTTCAAATACATGTATACGATTAATATGTATGAAGAGGCTTACCAATGCAATCCAAAGAATATACCAAAAAAGTTATTTAATTTTTCCGTGGTAAAGCCAATTCCAGATTTTTATCAATGAATGAACTATTTTATAGTTTCAGCTTTTTTTTAATGAGAGAAACAAAATCAGTTCTCTGTAAAAAGAAATCTTTTGAACCATTTTGAATACTCTGAAAGGGTTTGTTATACAATTAGTTTTTTTATTTATTTTTCATGTCAACTATTACCTTTGTATTTCCATGCATTGAATAAAGATCCTTTTGGATTATGACGGTCAACATTGTGCTTGCATACTTTTTCTTTAAGTTCTTTGGACATATCGATAACAATGAGATAAAACGCTCTTTTTGACAAGTAGACTTGGTGGCAGGCATAATAAGCTACTTGTCCTGCAAAGTCAGTCATGCTAATCAACTTTTTCCCATGACTGCTCTCATGTTGAATTCCTCTGATAGGCAGCCCATTTTCATTGGTACTGAAATCTGTTTACAAATACATGCACTGCAGAAATGATTTCTGATTAAATGAAAAAGACATTAAATTGAATTCATGCATTCTTGGTAGAACAATTGCATATTTATCAATATAAAATTTTACAGAAAATAAGGGATGTCAACGAGTATCCGGTTTACAGGAACGAGCGAACGTCCGAGTATCGAATACTAATACTGGTTACTCAGAGGTATTTTAATCTATTATTCTTAAGTACATATATTAATCAAAAGCATAAAAAAATAACTTATTTGTACAGTCACACGATAATTGAGTATCGTCGCCCACATCTGTAAAACGCCCGTTATCGCTTCTGGTTCTGTTTATACAGTAATTAGTGACCAATAACCTGGTTCGGTGTGTTCCCGTTTTGCACACATTTGGTAATTAGTATAGAACAATAGGTGTGAAGTGTGTTTTGATAACAATTATAGTCTGATTTCTGGTTTGGGTTTACCTGGATTTACCTGTGAATACCTGATTTAGCTTTATGTATTCTTAAGGGGTTTAATACAATTTTATAAACATTTTATTAAAATTCTATATATATTTATGGGAAAATATTTGATTTTATTGACTACAATATTAATATTTATTTAATATTATTTATCATGTAAGTCCAATTTCTTATAAAGAAAAAAAAATCAGTCTTGATTAGTGTTATGTCTTGATAAAATTCTGAATGAATTCAAGATTTAAGGAATAGGAATAAAAATAACTTTGTATTTATTCTCTTACTTTATACTGTAAGTTTACTTTCCACATACTTACTAAGTATGGTATAGACTATACAAATTAAGTATTTATCTCACCTGGTCAAATTCCCGTTCTCACACATATTTTAATTACCTGTAATTAAAATGTGTGCAAAACGGGAACAAACCCCTGGTTCACAGCTTTTCTCACCTACTGCGGTCCTTATTTTTTAGATGGCTAAAATGATTTGTTTTTCATTGGTGTTCTATTATCTTACATCATTTTAAAATTATTAAGTAAAAATGATACCGAAATCCGACATGCATAAATATGCTGCCACAGCCTTAAAAATGTAAAGACATATTTTGGAAATACATGTAATTGAAGATTGAAAAAATGTTTAAAGTCAGCTATGAGGAGTAAATGTAGCGTATACGAAGGATACAATAATAATATACGACAAGCGATCCCAACAACGTCGGGTTTTTTTTCTGTTTCGCTAGTGTAATCATCACGAAGGGGCATGAGAAATTAATTAAAGCTCTACCAAAACAAAAACTATCAATCAATTGTAATTATCGAAGCATCAAATTGATGTCCTTTGTAAGTGTATACATATTTTTTTTAATAAAATGAATAAATTAAGTGCAAGAAATTATCCGTTGGACTCGTTATCTTTAAATATGCACTCAAAAAGAAAGAAATCGTGTTTCACAAAGTTAAAGAAAATTAAAAGACTTGTATTTACAAGTTTGCCAACTACCCGGGTACTCGAT
This sequence comes from Saccostrea glomerata, assembly GCA_003671525.1. Classification (NCBI taxonomy): domain Eukaryota; kingdom Metazoa; phylum Mollusca; class Bivalvia; order Ostreida; family Ostreidae; genus Saccostrea; species Saccostrea glomerata. The sequence goes on from PRKT01000763.1 coordinate 63,039, forward strand.
CGGAAAAAACGTGCAAGTATAACTGATTATCACATATTGACCGATTTGACATCCCTATAGAAATTGTATTTTTTCAAAAATATTTTTAAGTTATGTGAAGAAAAAGGGTCACATATTTAAAGAATTTGCTTTCTTGAGTAAATCAGGGTAAAAATATTTAACCGTTAGCTTTCAGTTGAAATTGGAATCATCGTATTCAAACCGCAAAATGGAAGACATTTTTTTCGCTATATTTCAGTGGAACATTTTGTAAAGAAAAGGAACTATCACCCATTAATTTGTCGTCTATGATTTCGAAAAAATCCTCATGGACCTCCAGGCCAACAGTTGTCTCAGTTTTTTTGGATTCATTCTTCCTTTTTACCCTTTTTAGGTTTTCAAGGAGAGTTGTTTTTCCAGCGCGGAACATTTCCACTCTTTCTTCCTTGGAGATTTCAACAAATCGTTTTCTAACACTGAGATCCCACGAAAAAATTTCCTCAGGTATTTTCACTGAAAAGGACATTAAGACATATCTACATGATTAAACATATACTAGTGCAATAAAAAATAAAATCAAAAGCATGATAACACTTTTTAAAGAAGAAAACATTCTGATATGTTGTAGATTTCAGAATCTTCCAAGAGTTGTCAGTAACACATATCCTTAAATAGACAGCCTGTCTTTCGGAAATTAAGGATCCTTGGCACAGAGTTTCCCAATATACAATAATATTAACAAAATAAATTGAGATTTGAGTACAATTACGGTAGCTATATATTGCAACAACCATACATGTATTGATAGTAGTTGATTTAAGGAAAAATCTTTAGAAAGTTCATGAGCATAACTACCTCTGGCCATCAAGAGCGAGAAGAGAAATAAAGAAAATTAAAGTTCAGGTAAAAATTCGTCTGAAAAAATCAATTATCGCAAAAATCCAATCACTTTCCCCAGAACTTTCATGTGGTGTCCTAAGGCATTTTATAAAGAATTTTATTACGGATCACTTCGCACTTGTTTAAAAATATCAGTATTTTTCATATCTTTCTGAACTTCATATCGAGTCTGAGCATTAATAGAAAGATATATGTAAATTTGAACAAATAATAATAATTGTTTTTTTCTTTGATGTTAAATAGTTATTAACAAATCTGCACAAACCTATCGTTATTTCTCCGATCAATAACTTTATTACAACTGGTAATTTTTCTATTTTTCTTTAAATTGTTTTATATTCATTCAATATCAAATAAATATTTCTTATAATTGCCAGTGCTTATAAAATCGGTTGATGCAATCTTAGAATGTTTGTTTTAATTGCATTTTTTTTATTATAATATTTGCATTAAGTGGACTTGGGGTCAACAAATTAAGCATCCAATATATCTTAAATTTTAAGATATGATATCTTAAGCTTTCAACTATCATTTGGCAAAGGAAATAATTATAATTTTTAGATTAAAATTTGATCGTTTTATTTTCATATGGCAAGCTTTCTCTAAAGGAAATCAAAATAGGGTGAAAATTGTCACGACCACCAAGCCCCTTTAAGTAAAATCAGTTCAGATAAAATAAGGGTTGGGGATATTATACATTTATTGCATGATAGTGAGGGAAATATGAAGACTTATTCAGCCAAGAAAATCATATTCCCCGAGGGCTTTGTCCGAGGGGAATATGATATTTCTTGGCTGAATAAGTCTTCATGTTTCCCGAACATTCATGCAATGAATTGTTTATTATTCCGACACAAGCAAAACTTTTGAAATAAACAAACTTTCAAATTCGGCACCGCTCTCTAAATCACACCATTGTTAACGTAAAGTTGCTATAAAACCCTTTGGTCAACACATTGTCATCAGTTTTGTTACGTAAACCAAGCTATTGTGACGTCTACTACTCTCGGGAGTTTTCGTTCAACGAACGAGAACTATATTGCGGGAAAATTCATTAGGTGTTCCGAAGAGGTGGAATATGATGAAAAGCGTGCCGACGACGGGAAATATGAAGTTTTACGGCCCGATCACGTGATAATCTAGAACCAATCAGATAATGCGTTGTGTAGAATATTTATAATGAGGTATATTAATATATTTAATATGTACTTACGGCGTTTCCTGATATTACTATGGTTCTCTTTCTCTGACATAAAACTATGTACTAAGATATCCACCTGTAGATTGTCTATGAAGAGATCATACATCTCCTTTGGTATATACAAACATTTCTCCTTTTCGTCGCTCTTTTCATAATTCCAGGACCTGCAGTACTCTGATATTACGTATTTGGATGCCATCCTCAGGAAAAACTCCAGATCGCTTTCCTCAACTAAACATTCCGTTACAAAAGCGTACATAACTTCTTGCCTGATTTCTTCCGATTTAAACCTATAACAACTTTCCTGTTTGTTGACCACTCCCTTCAGCTCAGCTGGCACCTTAATTTCGTTACCTGATGCCAGATCTTTGAAATACCCCCCTCTGACTGCGTTGAACAATTTTTTATGAGATTGTTCATTGATATCGAGTGTATACTCATCCAAGAATAACAGACAGTAGAGGAGACATCTTGAGTCAGATGAGTACTTGTGGTATTTACCTGAAATTGAAGTTTGCAGTTATCTCTTTATGACAGTATTCTCAAAAATCATTTTAAAAATCTTCATGATAAAGTGATGAAAGAATCTCTAATAAGGATATCCGACCTAACTGATACAATATGTCTAATTGTTTAATAAAACAGAGACTGTTACAGATAGTCTACTGTATGTCTGCTAGAATTAAAGGGGAAAATTCGTAAATTCTAAAATTTGAGTCCTTTTAAATGCGATATTTATCGGATTCACAAGGATGCAATGAGGTTATTTACATGTACGCCATAAAAAAGTTAATGATAATTTTTTTCAATCGATAAATAATCGATTGCATTGAAATGATTTATGTGAAACACTTCAAAAAAGTAGAAATGACTGTCACGTGATCAACGAGGTAACGTGATATCGTGACAAATACACTATATATAGCCTAGAGAACTCTCTATATGAATTTGCCATACATAAACTAAGAATTTGAACTCAAAGTCAACCTAGCAATTTATTGTTAGTACTTTTCAACGCATCTAAAGCTTAGGAAAGCGTAAACATTACTGGGTAGACTAATGTAAGTGGCATTGCACTTCATTGCTCAAAATTATTTCAAGTAAAAGTATTCCAAATACCTGAAAGTACTTGGAATGCTAAATGATTCCAAAAACTTCAAGTAAATGTAAACGATGTCCGAAAGAGAATTCACGGGACTACCCTTAAACTTAGAATAGGCCACTGGCATTTTTGTAAATCTTTATGTAGTTTTATAGTTTTGTTTTACTATACAGATATCCCTATATACATTATCGGATTCTCTTAAAAGAAATCAGAAAAAAAATCTTAAATACAGTTTACAGAGAATTAGAAAATGATATACATGTATATGTATGTTTAATACTCAATACATGTACCTACTTGGTTGTCTGTAAGGTTTGTTGTCAATGATATAAATATCCCAGTGTGGATGTAGACCTATACAGGTTCTTACGATGCTAGGTCTCCCGTATTTCCAAATAATCTTCAAGTGTTCTTCATTATCATGAGATCTTCCTCTGTAATCCACAATCTCCCCTGTCTGTTTCAAGTTCTTTTGAAACTCTCTCCTTTCGTTTTCATTCATCTGGGATATTTTTAGCGGAATATTTACTAGAAAAAAGATTTTATTGAAAATTACGAATATAATAAAAATCCATAAATCAATCATAACAAAGAGAGACAAAACTAATAAAAATGTTTTGATTGTAAAAAAAAATGTTCGAAATGCGTGTCCTTCCGCACGTTCGAGACCTACTAAGTTGGGAACAGATGTATAAAATTTAGTATGCATCAATCCACTCTGAGGCAATTATTTTATCCTTTTCCCTTGATGTTTGCAGATAACTGTTTTGCGAAAGCAAAGACCAATTATTTTAACGCACAAACAAGACATAATTCCGGATCCCTTGAACAACAAAAAATTAAGATAAACTGATCAATAAATCTTTAAATATATGAAGAACCATCGTTATTCAAAGTGATTTTCCTGGATTCACGCATGGAACAATACCAGGTATTTTCAATTTCCCACTC
>PRKT01000763.1:73717-115515 GCA_003671525.1 Saccostrea glomerata
AAGTGTAGAAAGAGGAACGTTCCTCAAAAGTCTGGTCATAACAAATGCATCTGAAGTTCAGAGAGAGGAACGTTCCTCAAATCTCTGGTCATAACAAATGCATCTGAAGTGTAGAAAGAGGAACGTTCCTCAAAAGTCTGGTCATAACAAATGCATCTGAAGTGTAGAAAGAGGAACGTTCCTCAAATACTTAAAAAAAATCTTCAAAAATGGAACTTGTGGAGACACATATAAGGATTTTAAGACCAAAATGACTTCAGATTGTATACGTTGGGTGAAAAAAAAGGAATTTTGATTTTCCCTTTTTGTTTTGGATTGTGTTACTTTTAATATTTTTATTCAATATTTAAATGAAAAATTTATGTTCATCTAGTAGATGTAACGCCTTAAACTGATTTTAAAATACCAGCTTTATCATAATATATTAAGAATAAAAAATAAATACATCTTAAATATACATTATGGCAATTTACTTTGACCGTTGATATTTTAAAGCCTACCACGAACTTTATGGACATACATGTATTTATTATATCTACCAATATATTATAAATGTAAAAAATAGAAAAATGAAATATACATGATTTGACTTAAAGAACTGTATTCAACCTCAATACTCCTTTAAACTACATGAAATAAGCTCAGATCAAACAAGAACATCCAGAACATCAGAGGGGAGATAAGGCGCCATGGAGAAGTGATCACCCCTTGTCATTCGGTCATATGCCCTCCGTGTCGTGATCAGGAAATAACGAAAAATTCTGTCGCCATTTAAGTGCGTAAATAATGGATAAGCAATAAGTTTTTTTTTAAAATCAGTCAGCATTTGAATCAATATTAAATTGTATTTGCTGGAAATGTAATTGTATATATCGACCATAGCATTCACGATATGATAATTTCAAATGAGACTGCTGATATTCTTGTTTCTTCAGCATCTTTGTCAATATTTAACCTCCTTTTAGAAATTGTTCACACGTAGAAAATGATCTTGCACATCGACTTAGCTGAGAGATAAAAACTCCATATCCAATTAATGACGGTATACTGCTGCATAAGTAAGGGATTTAAGATGACAATACGTTATATCGCGACTACCAATGAGTACCTTGCAGTTATCTAACTTACTACCGCTCTTTTGCGGGGGAGTCGAGAAAAGTCTACATTTCTGGGGGCAAATGACATTGTTTACAGTAGTGACAATCGAATGATTCGAACAATTTAATGCCGAAATCACGATGTTGAACTCCAAATAGTAGATTGTCAAATAAGGAAAGTTTAGAATATTTTATCTGCTTAAAAATGTGACGATTTTCAATGAAAATTTAACGAGAAGAGTTCGATTAATTAAAACTATCGTTAGAAATGTGACAATTTAGGATTGGCTCCTCTCAAAAATATATTAGGCTGGTTCAGCGATTGTTTAGCGAGGTATTCCACCAGGATTTTTTACTTATCTGTCCTTATAAATGCTACAATGGTCGATCTTGCATTGTATTGAAAAGCACATTGCCCCCACCCAACATACGATTCCTACCTCTTTCGCGAAAGAGTTCCGCTAAGTTAAGTAATCGCGATATCAAGTATTGAAAAGTTAGTCAACAAACTTGGTTGATAGACTACTTTTCAAGTAAAAATTTAATATAACATAAATTGGAGCAAACTTGTCAGTATCTTTTATTTTAAACGCATTGAAATATATAAATTAAATGTATATTAAACACTGATAAATTGGGTTTTCTGTTTTTAATGTTATCTTTGATTTTTCCTTCTGGGCTCGTCGCCCGCGTGGCGCAGTGGTTAGAGGGTCTGCTGTAGAGTCGCGAAGTAAGGAGTCAATCCTTACGTCGCGGGTTCGAATCCCACTGTGGGACGTGGAGTTCGGCCCTTCGGATGAGACCGTATAAACCGAGGTCCCGTGTCGCAGTAGGTGCTGGCACGAAAAAGAACCCTCCCTGCTCAATGGCTTAGGTGCCGAGTATAGAAGAAAATTTGCAACTCTCCATCGGCAAGTGGTGGCGTCTCCATATGAGTGAAAAATTCTCGAGAGGGACGTTAAACAATATACAATCAATCAATCAATTCCTCTTGGCTCGCAGTACGTTACCCAGAGAATATCGCACTATACATTCTGCTTTCATTTCTCTGAACTACAAAGGCATGACTTCATAATTGAAAATGAAGTCAAATTATTTGATTACTTTCTTGGACTTTTACGGAAAGCACTGGCTTCTACATTTAGCAGTTTACTTGGACATTTAAACTTAAGCACTGCTGGTAAAGTACGAATCGGATTAATCCTGGTTTTGGACACCAGCTACTATTGGTTTGCATTAATGAGGCAGTTTACGTCAATTAACCAATCGGAAATGAAAGAATGTTTGATTACGACGTAACCATTAATGTTGAGTATGGTTATGTGCAGTAGAATTGATTGTTGGTTGAATACATTGGTTGAGGAACAATTCAGTAACTGCTTCGGATTACATCCGTTAAATGTACTTTACTGAATCTCTTCATATTTCCTTTTTACGTGTTAAACAAGATTTAAACTACATAATTTGTGTTAAAAGTGATATGATTATATACAATATTAGTCAGTCATGATTCCCTATGTCTTCAATGTAAAGTTTTCTAAGAAAAGCGCGAGTTTGGCTGCTGTATGTGCGACTTCTGGCACCTGTAGTTGCTACCTTTGACTTCTGCTCTGTTTCATACGGTGTGACGTTTTACTGCTGTATCATAAATGTATTGTTTTCCGTAAAATACATTAAAATTTGATATCGACACATCAGATAGTACAACGTCCTTAAGTAAAACCTCCGAACCCCAAAACATATACCTTCAAGTCGAGGATTCGTTGCTTGTATTGAATATTTAAAAAATATTGAATATAACCCCTCTCTCTCAACACATCGCTCACCTGAGAAACTTTGGCCATTCTGTTCTTTAACAGATTTCCCCCATTTGTCATACCGATTGTGACCACATCCTAGCCCCAGGGGGTAGGATTTGGACAATTTAGAATCTACACTACCCAAGGTGATTCATAAAAGTGTCGGCATTTCTGGCACAATGATTCTTGAGAGGAAGATTTTCGAAGACTTTTCCAAATATATTTCAATATCAAATTTAGATTCCCTATTATGGACCGCCCTACCCTCGACGGTCATGATTTGGACATTGTAGAATCTACACTACCTTCCACATAATTTTCAGTTTTTCTGGCCCAGTGGTTTTTGAGAAGGTTTTGACAGTTTTTGCCTATATATTTCTATGTAGAACTTGTATTCCACATCGTGGCCACGCCCTACCCCCGGGATCATGATTTGAATAATTCAGAATTTACACTATTTCAGGATGCGTCCACATAAATTTCAGCTTTTCTGTCACAGTGGCTATTGAGAAGAAGATTTTTAATGTTTTTTCTAATATATTTCTATGTAAAACTTGGATTCCCTATTGTGGTCCCGACTACCCATGGAGATCATGATTTGAACAATTTTGAATCTACACCAACCCAGGATGCTTCCACATAAGTTTCAGCTTTGCTGGACTAGTGGTTCTTTAGAAGATTTTTTTAATGACCCAACCCTAATTTTGTATTTTTCTTTATTATCTCCCCTTGGAAGGGGACTTGCCCCTTGATTTAAATAATTTATATTTTCCTTAACCCAAGGATGCTTTGTACCAAGTTTAGTGAAAATTGGCCAAGTGGTTCTCGAGAAGAAGTTGAAAATGTAAAAAGTTAAAAAACGGACAGACGGACGGACTCCCCTAGAGCTTACAGCTCAAGTGAACTAAAAAATAAAGGATTTAAAATGAACAAATTCAATCTGGTTGAATTATAATTGAAATCATTTTTAAAAATCATGAATGTGCTTCATTAAAATATAAAAGAAGGTTATGTCTTTTTGTTATGAGAATGAAAATAGCGATCTTTACCACATCTCATATTTGTCAACTTAGGATATCATTTTAATTCATGTTAAACTGTGGAAAGATATCTTAAATAGTATAGTGAGTAGTGTAGGACAGCGCCGCGAGAATTCCATCGGTATCGAAAGCAAGTTTTTTGACTTGCCTAGATAGCCGAGCGGTCTAGCGCGCTGTTCCTGCACTGCTAGGAGACAGATTCCGAAGGTCGAGAGTTCAACCCCGGGCCGGGGCGGAAGTGGGTATCCATGTAAAAGTGAATTTCTTTGTGCTTTGTATATTAATATTTCTTCACTTAGGGCAGTTATGTTAGTTTAAGAGTTGTTGTAAATTGTGCTTTATAAATAATAATTAATTCATTACAACTTGTATTGGTAACAATCCTCTATTAAAACTAATGTCCAAATAACTGTATCTCACTTCTATTCTCAATGACCGTGTAGTGTAGGACAGCGCCGCGAGAATTCCATCGGTATCAAAAGCAAGTTTTTTGACTTGCCTAGATAGCCGAGCGGTCTAGCGCGCTGTTCCTGCACTGGTAGGAGACAGATTCCGAAGGTCGAGAGTTCAACCCCGGGCCGGGGCGGAAGTGGGTATCCATGTAAAAGTGAATTTCTTTGTGCTTTGAATATATATATATATATATATATATATATATATATATATATATATATATATATATATATATATATATATATATATATCTCGTAATTACACAGATAAATACTAAGGTGTCAATCTATATATGTTTTCACCTTTTTTTACCATAAATATAAAATTTGATTAAAGGGAGATGTCACGTTTTCTCTGATCATAGAATTATATGTGTTACGGCCATTTCGGTAACAAGACTTTTTAGGGTCATTAGTTTGATGTGACGTAATTGTTTTGGGGGCACAATAATTTTTAGAGTACAGCCCGTGTTATCTTGGCAGAATGCGGCAGAGCTTGGTGCAGCAGTTGTTACCACTTTGCCATTTGCTAGTATTTTATGTTTTCAATTCCTTGTATTGATATTTATTTTTAGCTGTATACATTGTATATTTGCCATCTCGGTAAATTTTGTATTTTTATGAATCTCGCTATAGAGTTATTGTTGAAAGTACATGTGTACTAATACTGGAGTTAATAATTATAATGCATTTAGTAGGTTAGGTACATTATTGACATACATATTGTAATTTTGATGGATATGTGCATATTTATTACGTTCGGAAGATAACTCTATTTTCTGCCATGTTTTGCTAACATGATTTTTGTCAAGAAGAGTTATGTCTCTTTGTTTACATTTTGACAGCAGTTTAGTGTATTGAAGTTTTTTCTAGGGCATGTAATACATCATGATTATTGCTAGAATGTGTTATCATGTGGTATTTACTTGAAATATTTGGTATTTTTCCTTTGTTTTTTTTTGTAGTAAATCATCTATTTCCACGTCAATGTAATAGTCATGGTCATTTCCACGTCTACTTCTACGTAAAGTCATATTGCCATGTCATTGTCATCGTCAATGTCATACATCATCATCCTCATTAATAAAATCATCGGACCCATTTACAACGTTGTTTTCTTAATTTCCTGTCCGGAGTCAGTACAAAATATTTACAATTAGAAGACAAGATAAGGAAAGGAGAGGAGGATGAGTCATAGGAGGGTCAGCCCAGAGGGAGTGAAAATGAGAAACAATGACTTAAAAAGGTGCTGAATTTACTTTAGAGACTAAGTTCATCAACAGAGAGAAATGTTACAAGCTTAAGGTACTGTCAGCACTTAGTGATAATTTAAAAGGATTTTTGGAATCGTCAGATGGCAAGGACACCAAGACTGCTTACAGTATATGGTTGGACAAGTACCAGGATTTTCTAGAGCTCCAGGAAGAAGTTAAAGCATTGATCCATCCGAGCGAGCAGATGGTGTATGAAGAAATATTCAGAGGAAGAAACAAACAACTAAAGTATGTGAGAGAATCAGTGGAGAAATGGTTTTCAAGGCAGTCGAAAGGTGTGTCATTTGAAAAACGATCTATTGTTTCGATGTCGAGTAACTATTCAGTAGCCAAATTTGATGAAAAAACAACATAAGAATTACTAGCAAGAGCAGCCGCACTTTATGAGAAAAAAAAATAGAGGAGACCAATCTATAGTTGAAAATGAAAGAAGAAGAACTAAATATACGGACAGAATTTGCTGAATTGGTTACTTCATGGAACAAGTAACTGTTGTCATCTGTATTTATGTTTGAATTTTGATAATATTCACTTTTTTAATACCCAATGTAAAGCAATCAAAACCTTTGCAGGTCGGATATTTTCATTACAATAAGAGTGCTAAAAAGATAGTTTTCTTTTCGGAAGACTATTGATTGTTGGTTGATTGTCTTCTGGCACATTTACAACATTTCCTTTTACAGAAAACTGCCCTTCTGTTGGTAATTCTCTTATCTGCATGGACAAGTCTTAAGGATACAATTTTTTCTTCCAGTGGTAACAAATTTAGTTCACTTGTTTTTTGTACCCATGTCATTCCATTTACAAAAGAGAGTTTTGGAGTTCAACTTTCTTTTAAGCTTGAATTGCAAGTGTTGAATATCCATTCTTGTCCGTTTACTGACGTTTTATTAGTAAAATACTTTATTTTGATTTCAGCATCCAACAAAATATTTGCAACATTTGAAACCATGTCTGTTGGCAACATGTGGATACAAACACAGGACCCAAGCTTACATTATTTTGAAAATTGTCAACACACTCCGCTGTATCAACGCCATATTTACTTTTTCTGTATCTTTGTTTTTCAGTTTCAATTTTAGTGCAAATTCTCCCGTTAGTGTGCTTTTGAATGTTTTGCAGCAATATTTTCTGATGTTCTATATTCTTCATTTTTTTTCTTTCTCAGTAAATTTCTCTTTTTCTAATTGGTTAGGATTTTGTCTCGTTTCCTTTTTCTTCATTAAATCTCTTATTTGCTCATCATGTCTGTACTCTTCTTCCTGCCTTTTAATTCTCTTACTGTCCCTTTCCTTGTCTATAAACTCTGGATCTTGTCGTTTGTATCTCTTACTGTCTTTTTCTTTTCATTTATACTCTGAATCTTGCCGCTTGTTTCTCATACTGTTTCTTTCCTTGTCCTTAACCTCTGGATCTTGTCTCTTGTTTTTCTTACTGCATCCTTCCTTGTCTTTAAACGCTGGATTATGATTCTTGTTTCCTTACTGTCTCTTTCTTTTCCTTTATACTCTGAATCTTGTCGGTTGTTCTCATACTGTCCCTTTCCTTGTCTTTAAACTCTGGATCTTGATTCTTGTTCCTCTTCCTGTTCCTTTCTCTTCTTTTAAACTCTGGATCTTGTCTCTTGTTTCTCATATATTCTCTCATGTACTCCTTTTTATCTTACTTTATCTCTATTTTTTAAGTGCCCAGTATTACTACTAACAGATTGTATGTTTGCAAAAGCAGTTGTTAACTGATCTAATCTACAATATTGATGTACATGTACACTTTGATTATTTCTTGGGCAGCTTTGAATAAGTTTGCGTAAGGCAACAATTGCAAATTCAATGTGCATACTTTCATCCAATGCATACAGAAATCCAAACAAATCATCTTAGCAGCAACTGTGTCTTATAAGAGACTTTCCATCACAATCAGACAAACCATTTTTCCTATGAGAATGCGAGTCAAATAAAAAAAAAATAAAAATCATTGTCTGCAGCTTTGTACAGTGCTGAACATATTGAATCAACCATTAATATTATTAATACAAATCTAGATAATCCCAATGCCTGTTGCAGACATTCATGTAGGGTTTGAATTTGATTTTTGTTATCATCTGTAACTAATAAGTCAAACAATGTATTAGCAGAAAAAAAATATTGATAGACCGGTCTATCAATATTTTTTTTTTCGGAGAGCTACAGATCTGCAGCTAACAATGTATACTTATCAACCATGTGGTGGTTCAACAGAATCAATATGAATTGGTAGTTCATCAAACAACATTAATCTACTTTTCAGTTTTCAGTTTTCAAGCATTCTGCAGATTCTTCACAACTGTGTTGTACAAATTATCATCTTCCTTGATCAGAGTTTGATCTAAAAAGGAACTAGTGAATGAAAATTTTTTATATGCATTTGACAATATCATAAGTGAATTTCGTGTACACTGACTTCCTCTTGAAAATGATGAAAACCTCATGTTTCCCTGATGGAAAGATCCAAGCACTAGATTATCTGAATTCTGGTGCATACAATTACCCTGTAGTGCAAGTGATGTTGTTCATAGTAAATTGAATAATATTCTGAGTTGTCATCTTTGAGATTTTCTGAGTAAGCAACTGACATAAATTCTGAGATAAATTCTGATTCAAAGTGGTCTCAGGGAGAGCCGCAGAGACCACTGTCACATGGGTGGTAGAGATCACCCCTGCCAGTACAGATGTCATAGGTGTTCGGACGCGGCCTACACCCAGAGGCTAAGATGGTTGGACGTGGTCAACATCTATGGGGCAGTTGACACCCACATCTGCCTTACATGATTTTTGAATTGAATGAATTTTGAGAATACAAACATAACCTAAACTGTAATTTGCTGTTTGCCATTGCGACTCCTTATGCGGCCAATAATTTGACCCACGCAAATTTAATTACATATGATTTTTCAGTGAGTTTGCCCACAGGTGATAAGTAAATGGGTAAGTAAAGACAAGATCACCAATGGGTTTCCGATGATGGGTTGGCCATTAAATTTTGAAAGTTAACTGGTCCGACCGGAAAGTCAGTTTGAGAAGTTTTCGTGAGGACTGTGTAAGATAAGTTCATCAGAGAATATATGGGTCCCATTTAAGGAACTTGTTAATGCAAAGAAAACCATTTTATTGATACTTGAACACTGTCAAGAAAGATCAACAATTAAAGGTTAACACTGGTAGTGCCAATTAAGGGGGATGTCCGGCGACCTTTAGTGCAGTGAGAACAAAATGTAAACATTTCTTCAAATGGCTAAAATACATTATATTTTGATCAAATTTTAAGTCTTTATGATAAAGATACAATAAATATGCATAACTGAACGCATGTTGTGCATATATAATCCATACTTTTGCAGAAAAATGCCTTTGATATGCTCCTTAGAACTGCGCAGCTACAGAATTCGACAAAGCCTTAAAAAATAAAAAAAAAATTAATTAAAAAAAAAATATGCAATAGTGTTCTTTCTACAACCATTTGTTGAGAAAATGTCTAAATTTTGCACTTTTAAATGATAATTTCAAGTTCAAAACAATGTATCGTTGTCTTCAAAAAGAGTGTAAAGAACCATGAAAGTAGTTCATGGATAGCAGCACGTGGTCTATTTTTAGTACAGAATTTTGTTTTCCAGACCTCCTTTTAATATGGAGGGACATAACAATCTTTAAATGTAGAAGAGAATTACAGCTGCAAAATATTTCAAATAGAGGGCCTTTCACAATTGGCGCACGAGCAGAAGCGACAAAATATTCGTGCGATCGAAAAACTTTGATCTGGATCGTAAACTGTTGCTGAAATAATCGCATATGAAAAGGTATTCGTACGAAATTCGCACGATCTAAAACGACCCTTGTGCATTAAATCTTACGATATATCTTGCGTCTATATGCAACCGTTGTGCAATGAAAGCGAGTGTTGTAAGATTATGCGAAAGGATCGCGCTTGTGATCAGGTGATCGGACGATTGAACGTGCATCAATGCGATTGGACGTAAGGCGCTCGTGCCATCATGTGTTTCATGGTACGAATGATCGTGCGTTTGAGAAGGCGAATATATATATATTTTACTTTCATGTGAATTACTTGAATCTGATTCGTCGAGAAACATTTGTTAAAAAACTCCATTACCCGCTGAATAATGACGCCACGCCCTTCAGCGTAGCAACAGTCAACATTGGTTGACGACGGGTGATATTCCAAACAATAGCGACTGCGCAGAATTTATGCGCGCACGGTTCACTGTTATATATATTTGTATAAAACATTCAGTATAATATAATAAAGATTGCATGTAGTTGAGTGTAACATTGAAAATTTTCACCCCTCGAAAACCATTGTCAACCGAAGCGCAGCCGAGGTTGACAATGGTTTTCCTGGGGTGAAAATTACATGCAATATTTATATAAAACCAATCGTTTTTGACCCTCGTCAGTATAATGCAAGAGATGCCGGCTAAAAAGATTACAAAAGCTACAGGTAAAGCCAAGGTTAACTGTAGAAAGAAGGCCCAGGAGGAGGAGGAGGCCCAGGACCTGCCGCAGCCCTGTTCATAATCCGCCTGAGCTTTTCGAGGGGACAGAGCCACCAGACCAGCCAGTTGAGCCTTTAGAACCTGATGGGTACAGTGAGGATGAGGACAGGGTTTACATATACAATGTACTAGTGGCAAAGAATGGGAAATTGAAGCTGATATATCATACATAGTAAAACGTTGCAAGATTACACGAGACACGTTGAGCAACAGTCTCATGGTCGCACAACACACGCATATACAGCTGCGATTCATCTTACGACCTTTAAAAATCGTGCATCACTATTGCGAGTACACAAAACGTTGAAAGACGCTCGTACGAATATTCGTGCGTTGATTTGCGATAAATGTGGATCGCATTTGGTCGCGTCTGAATAGTGTGCATGTCGACTATTTAGAGGAGACTTGATGCGACCACTAAAACGCATGCAACAAATGCGAAACGTCGTGCAACGTATGCGAGAGCTCGTGCGAAGCTAAAAGTTTACGATCGCAAAGTGTTGTAAAGTGCTCGTGCGCCAATTGTGAAAGGGCCTTAGTATGAACACTTTTAAAAGCGGAAATGTGTTATAGCGTTTCTTGAAGTAATTTATTTAGTACTCTTTGATTCCAGGTAAGGAAAAATGAACACCATCAAAGTTAAATATTAAGAGTTTGTAAGTTTGCCACAGATAACTTATAATATCTATCAAAAATTTAATTATCAGCATTAAACGCAAAGAAATTAAACATATACAATCGATATGAATGACCTTGTTTTAGTACCTACTAGTACGAGAAGTGATCAAAAAGTTCGCGAACTATCTCGATACATGTGTATCTATAAAAAATTCAGATTAGAAACAAATTTGGTGCACACATAGCCAAACACAAGTTCTGTAAATAGTAGATGCTGAATAAAGTTTTGCTCACAATATGAAAATGACGTCATTATGCAGGTACTTGTGACGAAAAATGGTTGTCTCAGTGAAACTCGTTCAACAAACGACTAAAATATTTATGGTATATCTTAAAAATGCCTTTGAAGTAGCGTATAAGAATTTGTTCACAGTTTATTAGGACACATGACTTCCTATAAATTAAATCAATGATTGGATAGATCGTTTTAGTGAAGGAAGGCAGATGGTTAATATGATACTTGTTATGTTGCCCGGTGAAATCAAGTTTGAAAAGGGATGTGTTTGTTTTTAATTGAGCAATATGCTATCAAAGACCTCCAATTTACACTTTGAAAAATACTTGAATGTTTCAACAATAATACAACTATCAAATACCTAGAATATCGTTTACTTTTTTATCACCCCTCGTATACAATTTCAATACAGCGGAGCAACATTGGTAAAGGAATGAAATAATTCAGCGTGGGTTAGAAGATTTAATGAAGAAAAAAAAACTTTTTCTATTTGCCCATTTTGTCAAAATTACAATTTTACAGAGTAAAGAAAAAAAAATCAACATAATTAAATATTTTATATAATCTTTAAAATGACGTTTGGTGGTCCTCCCAACTCAGGGAAAAATTATTGGGTCCGTATTTATAGATGAGAAAAGAATACCTTAAAATTTAAACATATTTGTTGACGGAAGAAAAAAAAATATCGTGTAATGGGATGTAAAAAAATTGAGACGGGCCATTTCTAGGCAGTAGATCGGGATAGAGGGCAACAAACATATTTTTATAACAAATGGTCTTATAAGGCTAGTACATGTTCCATCACATAATTAGTAATGCAAACTTTTTGAATCTTTGGCACTATTTTGAAAAACAAACAATGGATTTTCGGGGGGGGGGCTGTAGGCTCTCACTGTTTTTTTTTTTTGCGATGATAGATATAGCATATGCAATGGACCTTTCTTTGCAAACATTTTTCTTGCTTCTAAATTTCAAAGAAACAGCTTCGTGTGTTCAATGGGCGAGAGCTTACAACGTTGTCAACATAATGAGACATGATGCTTATTTATGTCCAAACATTACTCCATACCATACAATGTGTGGGTCATTGCAAACATTCTAGCTATTTATGGGGGTGCCTGAAGGAAATCTTATCACTGCCAATTTTTTCTATCTAACTCCTAAACAAAATAGACATATGTACCAACTTTTCGAATGTAAGAGATTTAATTACAATTTGTTTTTCATGCACTGCATATTGTTTAACTTTTTCAAATTAATTGCTAAGCATCCTCCTTGCAGTGCCTCATTTGAAAATAACTTCTATCGCAACAGAAAAAAAGACCCGACGTAAACATATATGTTTACGACATTTTTTTTTCTTTTTTCTTGAGTTTTAAAGAAACCAACAAATTATCAAGACTTGTTCCATGAAAAATTTGATATAATCATGGTAATAAACGCATCTATCCACAGCAGATACATGCACATGCCAACCACGTGCTCAGTGGAATAATATTAACAACGAAATTTGAGCTGTGAACAGAACAGTTTTTCCCGATTCGCAGGAGTGGGGTTAAAATCGCGTTTTTCATTAATCAGACGATGCGATGCAACAAATAAAAGTAGTAAGTAATAAAACATAATGATTATTACTGATCAATTTCTTGTCTTGATGTTATTATGGTCGCATTTATTCTAAAATCAATATTATCCGAACTCTGTGTGACAGAGGCGAAATAAACACATGGCCTCAGGATGACACCCATATGAAAAATCAAATTTTCAAGAATTATGGATAATGACAAGAAAAAAGCGAAACAAATGGTTGTAGCCATATTATCAATGAATCAAACTAACACCATTTTCAATGCATTTTTATCTCGTGAATGCTGTAGCTGCGCAGTTCTAATGATTAATTTCCTCCTAATAAACCTAACTATTTACTAATTTTGGTCTCTTACTGTAGGTAATTAGTGCATTAGCACTTTGAGTACCTTGGGCTAGTTTAATAGTGTATTAAGCGCATTCTTGGTATTTCTTTCACCAGACTAGATCCAATATGGCTTGTATATCCCCCTTAAAGGCACTGAATGCACACTTAATTTTCGTTTGAATTTTTTAAGGAAAAAAATACATAGATAACAAATTCTCACTACCACCTTATAAATATTTTTGAAATTACTAATTTTTCAACATAGGTAGTATAAGATTTTTCCAATGTATTTAATGTTCACCTTTGATCCCCCATTGTTGCCCCACTCTTTCCCAGGGGAACAAGATTTCACCAAACTTGAATCTACACAACCTGAGGATGCTTCCACTTGAGTTTCGTGTTTCCTGTCCCTGTTGTTCTTGAAAAGAAGATTTTTAAAAGATGCCATTAATTTCTCATTAATTCATAATTACCTCCCCTTGGAAGAGGGTGTGGCCCTTTATTTGAACAAACTTGAATTCTCTACACCTAAGGATACTTTGTGTCAAGTTTGGTTTAAATCGGCTCAGTGGTTCTTGAGGAGAATATGAAAATATGAAAATTTTACGACAACAACGACAACAACGACAACAACGACGAAGACGACAGATGATGGACAAATTTTGATCAGAAATTTGTTTTGGTGTACTCAAATTTGCAAGCTTTTACATGTCCACAACTAAAGTACATCATTTAATAGAAGTTTACTTATTCAGTAAGTGCATGTAAGATCATAACTTGGGAACCCGTGAATATTCAATAATTCTAAAAGTACACGTACTTGGTTTTCTGTAAGCTTTGTTGTCTATGATGTAAATATCATTGTGCGGATGGAGGCCTATACAGGATCTCACGATGTCAGGTCTCGCTGAAGACAAGAATCTCCAGAGCCAGGTCACGTGACCTACACTGTCATGTGATGCTTTTCTGTATTGGATTCTCTCTCCTGTCTGTTTTAATCTCACTTGAAAATTCTTTCGCCTTTCTTCACTTCCCTTTATGATTGTCATAGGAACATTTACTACAATAATTATAAAAATATTACAAAATATTACAAATATTTTCATAAATACAACAGACTGTGTAATTAAACATGTTTATATGTGCACATAAAACTAAATGGTGAATGATATATTTTGTACATGTAGTGTTTTAAACTGAAATAATTTTAGAATTAATGATGCATTATAATAAAAATGCTGGAACATTTTTAGAAAATTCTAAAGTCGTATTAATTCAATATTTTTTGTGAAGAATATTTCATGACCGAAAATGCATATTTTGATTTTAATATTAATCTCCATACAGAAGTATAAAATATAACCACATCGAATAAAAGTTGGTCTTAAAGAATAAATAAAAAGCAGGATATGGCTGCTACCTAGCAATTATAGTGAATGTATATATGCTTTGGTAAATATCTTAAATAAACATATAGTAAAATCATTGTTCTTTTTCACTGATAAATCTTAGCTGCATTATTAATGATTCACTTGTCCTTCTAAATTCTATTTAAAACTAATACTGTGATTAAGCATAAACAAATGGACGCCAATCAGACATGTGTAGAACTCACAGATCTCAGAAACTTTATTACAGATCCTCGAGTCCTTCATGGTGACGTGCGTCAGTGTGTTCATCTGTAGACGGCGTATCAATAAGGTATCACAAACATCACTAAAACTGATGACACATTTCTCTCCATATTTTTCCTCATAATGCTCTGATCTCAAGTATCTCTTTGCTGTGATAAAACTGGATAAATAAAATAGGGCGGCAGTACCCCTGGCACTACGACTTGACACACGGTACATGATCTCATCCTGTACGTCCTCAGTGAGGTGTTTCCTTGTTTGATCCGTCCAAAGTAAATCACGTGACTTTAGTCTGTCCAGAGTGTGCTGTAAAGGCTCATTTGTTACAGTATTGTCTTTATGGTACACACTCTGTCGTATCTCATTAAGCAGGTCCGGCCACTCTGTGTCAGTGAAGTCAGGAGGACCGGAGTCAGAACACAGAAAACAAAATAACATGGCTAACTCGTTATAACTCAGTGTGGAGAACTTATCTAAAAAAAATAAATGTATTATTGCAACAATGAATTCAAGCGATAATCTTAAAAAAAATCAATAATTTATGTAAACATATTTTTTGGTATAATCACGGGCACCAGGATAAATTTGAAAACTTGCATGGGAGATACGTGATATACATATGTGTATACATGTACTATAGAACAAAATAGCTTCTATATGTCCGTGTCCCCCTCTCCTTAATGTAAACATCTGATGGAATTTAAATTCATGAAGTTTACTTTATTAGCAAAATGCATCAGACTTGTACAAGGATAAAGTCAGCTGCGTTATCTTATGTGATATTTTTTTTCATCATCAGTTTAAAATACAATTGATAAATTTCTTAAGTACATCTTGACCAAATTTTCACTTTCTCTTTGGTGAAATGATACATTGCTCTATAATTCAAATCTAAATAAAAACAACTTTTTCGAGGAACAATGACATTTTTTCTAATTATGTGTAATTGATGGAATGGAAAAGAAAAGTCAACATTCGGTATTTTTTTGAAATATTTTTTTAACTGTGATGGTAAAAAATAAAAAGCACAATATTCTATGGCAATGTTCTGATTAAATAATTCCATTAGCTTAAATGGGTTTTGCTCTTTGGGCTCCACAATGATCCAGTCCTTGACTATTTGGCAGGGGTCTTCAATGAGCCCCCAGCAGATACCTTGTCTCTTTGTGAAAACATTATGTTTTGCTGGCTACGACATCGGTGGATTTTCGTTTATATCTACTATCTAGATGGTTAGAGTAATTGAGCCAGTTCCGCATAAACATCTTTCATCGAATAGGAAACAAAGATCAGAATGCGAACGCTCTCTCTCGGATTCCTGATACAGAGGTATGTCCACATTACCAAGAAGATGTCCAACTAGAACAGTTACCATGTGGTGGATGCAATTATTGTAGAAGAGTGCATCAAAACTGGAGTGAGTTTATCAGAAATGTGGATGATGTCATCTCATTGATAAAATACAACCAAATACTCAGAGATCAGGAAGTGCAGTGTTATTTATTGGTACCCGGAACTTCCCCACCGAGAAATCATGTTTCAGGCTTTGAGGGACATGCTGTTCAGATGGTACAGACTAGAAATTCATCAAAGAGCTCATGTATGTAAATTTTATGGTTGTTAACATATGTAATAGTGTCAAGTTCCTCAAGAACATTTTGTTAAACTGGGAGGAGTGTAGTAGTTACGTTAAGTCTGATATGTACATCGGGATCGGAATTCTAAAAAATTATTATCGATTCTCGTGCCATTGACAGTGACAGATTCACACTTTGTTTTCCACGTTTGCCATTGTGTTTTCATTGCCGTAATATTGATAATTTGTTTATTTTATGTAAAATGTTCATTATAGTACAATAAAAGCTACTATACTATATAAGCTGGATAATTTTCATTTTTACCATATGAGCTGAGGGCACTATAGACATTGGAATGCCGATGTTTTGTGAGTTAGTTTTAAGCATGTGTGACCTAAGATTGTATGACAAAATTTGGTTAAACGGTAAAAACGTGTTCTTAAAGTATTACTATTAGTATAGTCGAAAATCCTTATCAAATGTACTATGTCTGTTTCTTTTCATGACCACCTCTCTAAAATCAGGAGACATAGATAATGAGAATATTTTAGATATGCCAATTATATTAATGTAAAAATTGAGATGAATTGTCATTTTTATTTACAGGCATGTGTTACGTTTAATCAAAGATTCTGAAAGTTAGATCTTCTACAAATATATTTTTACGGGGGAAACTTGTGAATTGTACGATTGTATCAGAATCGTCCCTCAATGCGTAAAAATGTTAAGCGTTCTTAAGACTCAGTTCGACACAAAACAGGTTTTTGCGCTGATTTGTTCCCTCTATAAACATAAATTACTTTAAGTTTGTTAAAAAAGTAGTTGGTCATCTCCAGAAAATTATATGATTATAGACGCACAGAAAAGAGCACTCTTGGAAATCTATCCTAAAAAGATACTCTAGATCTATTAATTTGCGAAACCTTGGGAACATCAGGTTAACCCTCTACGTCAGAACTTTTCATTTGGTTTAGTCTCGGACAAGCAACCTTCGCGAGCTTTGCTGATTCCTGTCATAAACCACGGTTTTACCAGCTAAAATTGGAGGGGGGATTATACGTAAATACATGTACAATAATAGCATTGTTACTCTACAAATTTTCGTATAGCTGTACGACTAAAAAACAAATACCCTCGAAACAGGCAAGCTACAATGTAGTCATCCGAAGTTATCGTTTATATGCAGAATATTCTTTACCACTGAGTAAAAGAACTTTCAGAGAAACCTACTACAGTCATATTAATAGTTTATCGGTATTAAATGCCTTGATCAAAATTTTATTTCCCATCCCAGCTCCGCACACCCACAACCCTAAAAATCACAAAACGGCACAAAAAATCTTCATCATTAACATTTTATCTTTAATTTTTGCGAAAATTATTTATATTTGAGGATGCTGTCTAGTACTCAAGTACATGAGTCTTTAACTATTATATCAGATTTTCAGATATTATATCAGATTTTCTTACGCATATTGATACATGTATGTGGTATATTGAACCTACAGTGTATATGTATTAACTAAACATTGATATCACAGTCCGTATAAACTTAAGAAAAGTAATTGTTTACCTGAAATAGGGGTTTTCCATACAGTGTACAGGCCGGTTGACTTGCCTTAAATGAAAAAAAAAATTATTCAAAATATTTTCCTTTAACTATTTAAACAAAAAGGATTAGGCTTTCTCTTCAGATGACCAAACATTAATAAGAAAGAGAAAAAGTCTTTAAAAAGATAATACCTCCACCCTCCAAAAAGGAGACAATGTACAGAAGATCATCACATGTAAGGTACAAATCACAAACAAAAAACAGCATCAAAATAAAATAACAAGAAAAATTGTTTTAAAAAATTCAGGATTTTTGCCTGTAAAAATATATTTTAATTGCTGTTGCATTGTGATTTATTATAGTTTGCTTCGAATCTATCGTGAAAATATAATGACATAATTTGTGGATACATGTAGTTACAGTCTTTGTTCTAATATTTTACCTCAAATAAAACAATATTTTAAAAACTCATTTTGGACAGTTAAGTTCAGAATAAGTTCAGAATAAATTTCAATTAAGTACGGTAAAACTCGTTTAGTTCGAACACGGATATAGCGAATTCATGGATATAGCGAAGTTTTTCTGGGTCCCCGGCAAAATTCTTAACAAATTGTCGCCCGCGTGGCGCAGTGGTTAGAGCGTCTGCTCTAATGTCGCGAAGTAAGGAGTCAATCTATACGTTACGGGTTCGAATCCCACTGCGGGACGTGGAGACCGGTCCTTCGGATGAGATCGTATCAACCGAGACCCCGTGTCGCAGTAGGTGCTGGCACGACAAAAATCCCTCACAGCTCAAAGGCCCTAAGTGCCGAGCATAGGACAAAATTTGTAGCCTTCCGCCGGCAAGTGGTGGCCTCTCCATATAAGTGAAAAATTCTCGAGAGGGACGTTAAACAATATGCGATCAATCAATCTTTGTAAAATTTTACAATTATAACGAACACTGATATAACGCATTTAAGGATATAGCGAACCCATTTTGAGTCCCGATGAGGTTAAATATAATGAAATTTGCATCTTTTATAACGAACTTTCAAAGATCTTAAATTTGCTAAATTGAACTGACTTTATTTTCTCTCAGCATTGGTATATAAAATTCAATTCATAATAAAACCTTAGTTATTAACGGTATGTTTTGTAATATTTGCTTCCCTAACATATTTGGTCGTAATACTTGTAGAAATGCATTCATATTGCGAACTCGTTATAAATGTTTATACGAATTCGTTATACGGATAAAACAAATTACGGATATAGCGAATTAAATTCACAGGTCCCCAGGGCTTCGCTATAATCGGGTTTTACTGTCGTAGACCAAGAAAAAAACTAAAAGAAGAAAAAAGAAACAAAAGGAAAAATACATATACTTATTTTTTTCATCATTTATTGATTTGAATTCATTATTTTTCTTAAAAAATGTAAATACGTGGGGTGATCAAAAAGTTCGCAAACTAATCAAATAACTACCGTAAAAAAAATGATATGGGATTCCAGCGATAAAAATGTTTTAAAGTAGTCCTCTCCTATTTTAATACGCATCTGCAATCATTCTGCCCATGCGCGGATCACGTGATATATGCGAACACTTGACGTGCTCTTTAGCGTACTGTCACAGAAGCTTCACATTTTTTCGGACTCTTAATATTTCTTACCTTGTAAGTTGTTTTTTGCAACAAAAATAGTACATTTGTCAGAAATGGCCAAATCTCTGCAATAGTGTGGGTGGATAATGATATCCTTTTGCAGAATTAGCATGGTGACCATCAAAACCCAAATCCTCTGTCTTTTGAGCGTCGTTTATTTCATGTGAATAAAGTATGGGTGCCTTCACTTTATCATATCTGATATGTTTAAAGTCTAAAGTAAGCGATATTTTAAGGATTTGATAATTATATTATTGTAAATATATTCAATTTCTTTTCTAAATGAAAGTTTGCGATCTTTCATATTAAATTGCCTGACAAAGGACATGTCTCACTCCCAGTTGACTTTCACCGGGCAACAGAACAAACACCATTTTTAAACATCTCCCTTCCTTCACTTAAGCAATCAATCCAATATCTGACAAAACTTATGGCAAGTCCTTTGTCTTAATAAACTATGTACAAATTATTATTAATTTCTACAAAGGAGTTTCTAAGATACACGTTTAACTTTACATCAGTTCATTTCTCGAATACGACTGAGTCAACCATTTTTGTCACAAGTGATCTACCTTATGACGTCATTTTCACATTGTGACGTCACAAACACGGGACAAAACGTTCCATTACATATTTTTTTTAGAACATGTGTATGACTCTATGTGTGCCAAATTTCATCCTGATCTGAATTGCGGTTTTGTAAATATAGAGATAGTTCGCGAACTTTTTGATCACCCCTCGTATTCTAATCATCTACGAGGGTCGTTAGAAAAGTTTGCGGACACATTGAATTACGGAAAATCTATTGTGTACTGTGAAGCATGACCTATGTCTGAATAAATCCCTGCATTTTGTTTATTGGTATGTAAAAAATCAGGTCCATATAATAAGATCTTGCAAATTTACCATGATTTTTACTATGAGGTTATGGGATTCACGGAGCAATCACTTGACGTAAGGCGACGTAACAACCAGATTTCAACCCGTTAAGCTTTGTCGCAGTTCTATAAATCTTTAGTTTTTTCTTATCTTTTTTCTACTTTAGAATTTAATATCTATATCAAGACATGTTACTTTTCATCTATAATGTCTTTTGTACTGATTCGGATATTATTGAGATCTTAAAAAAAGATTATGCAGTTAATCAGTTAATCGATCTGGTATGGAAACTATGCAAAACCATATAGGCGCAACGCAATGTCCATGCGATACGGGGGTATTGAAGTATTGCTGGAGAGAATCTTTCAAAATGTCATTCCTACCAGTCTTAGGAAGCTACAACCATTTGAAAATTTGTCCTTTGTAGGTGTAGGGAATTCTGGCAGGATCTTGAACATTTTAATCTCTTTTTAAACATTTTCCAGTCTTCATACATAATTTTTACAAGTGCAGTGCTCCATGACGCTCAATGACGTTCCGATTTTTGGCTGTGTTACGCAATGATCATTTACAATCGGCTATAAAACAGTCATATACCCTCCAATTTCGTTCAAAATTTCTCCCAGTGACGTTTCATGAATACTTTAGCGGCAGGTAAAATATCATAAATCGTTTTGCGCTACAATTGTGCAATTTTTAATTTTAGTATAGAGTCTTAGTGATGTAAACGTGACAAAATGTAGCATGCTCCGTGAAGCAAGTTTTATCAAAATAGAAAAGCTGTATATTTTTTAATCATCACCGGAGAGCATTAATTTCTTGTATATTTATTGGAAAAAATGTGAATAGTCTATCTGGAAAGTTTGACCGGTCTCGTGGAAATAGCGCGCTCACAATTGAACTTGTCCGCGAACTTTTCTAACACCCCTCGTAAGTGTAGCAGATTAGAAACGTGCTTGGTCGCGTTTGTGTGTGTTTGTAGGGAGTGGGGGTGGGGTAAGTTTGTTAATAAATAGAGTGAGTACTTCGGGGGTAAAGCTCATATTGTTGTAGGTCACAATCTGTACGTGTAACTTTCCACCTGGAGAAGATATGTACCGATGGACGACAGTATGTGTAGTGAGGGTTGTTACAAATTGTTGACGACGGAATATATAAAAGCAACATGTGTTTCTGAGGCACTGATGTCCCCATTGGCAATACAGTGAAGATTAAACTTTTCTTAAATTCAAATAATATATTGGTACCCATAATGGGGTATTCTCACTAAAAATACATTTGTGAAATAGGAAAGAAGGTCAAGATTAAGGTTTTTTTTTCATAGTTCGGAAGTCTCCAAGGTCAAAATTCAAGGAAAATCTTATCCAATGAAAGATCTAGCCACAAAGAAAACATATGTGAAGTATGGAAGCCCTAGCCCCAACCCTTCAAACGTTATGGCAAAGGTTAATTTCAAAAAATAAACTCTAAGATCAAGGTCAAAGGGTCAACGTTTTTTTTTATATCAAATGGAAGGTCTTGTCACAAGGATTAAATACTGTAAAACAAGAATATTTGGCGCATACGTATTTTAGCGCAAAAGCAAATGGGAATACATTGGCGCAAATAAATTTTAGCGTTTGCGCTTGTCACTAAAATATATATATTAAGTGTTATTTTGTTTTTTTAGTCCCCATCAGTATTTAACTTTTTGGTTAGTCAAGCACGGAAACACAATAGCATATATGTAATATAAGTAAACATTCGTCAACTTTACCGTGGTGTTGCAATCACGTGGACGTGGCACAATTTTAAAATTTATTATCATTTTATTTCATGTAAAAGAAGTTGAGTATTGACGCATTTTTCTCACATTAAAACAATACATGCATCAAAAGAAAGTTACTTGCATAAACGGTAATTAAAATTAGGTACTGTCTGCAAGCTCAATCGCCATGCTTGATTACATTGTTTATCTCGATGCAATAGATGATTGACACGCCGAGAAGCCAAACTTTGAAGGTGCTAATGATAAGAATCGGCCGGATAAAAACTAACAGGGTTACAATTTTAGTTTAATTAAATTATAATTTGGCAGAACTTTCTCGATCAAACCTACCATGTACAGAACTAGTGTGTATAAAGAATCCAACGACCCTTCTACATAACGTTATCGCGTGTTCCGGTTTACGTGTACTTATAAAGCTTTGAGCACACACAAAAAAATAATATTTAGAAATCTGTTGGCCCACAATAAAGTTGAGCGTTCAGAGGCTCTTGCACCAAAAGTGCTAAACTTAGTAGTGCGCTAAATATTCTCGTTTTACACTATGTTAGATATGAAAGCACTATTCCTAACCCTTCAAACTTAATGGTCAATGTTTCCTGTTTAAAAGTAGGTCAAATTCCAAGGTCAAAGGTTCAAAGGTCTTAATATCCAATGGGGATCTTTTCACAAGAATTACCAAGGTGATTTTTTTTATTAGTACATATGTACGGAATCCTCCAAGGTCAAGGTCAAAATTCAGAGATGTTGGTATCCAAATAAAATGTCTTTCAAAAATACATATATGAGGTGAGAAAATCCTGGTATCTACACTGTATAGTTCAAATGATAAGGCCAAAGTAAAAGTTTGGATTTTTGGTGTTAAAGTGGATCAAACTCCAAGATCAAGGTAAAAAAGTCGAAAAAGGTGGAATCTAAGGAAATGTTTTGTCACAAGGAATACACATGTGATTGCGCCCATGTGAAAAGGGTCCTTATGGCAATTTTTATGCATTTTAAGTTTTTCACGGATTCTGATAGAATAAGGTTAGAAGTTGCCAAATATGAATTTTTATGATCCTACGTCAACTCTAAGTAGGTTTTTTCTTCATTTTTATCAAATATACTTTAACAGGTTAACAATGACGTCATATTTTTCAACAACGTCAAACGTTTTCAGAGTGAACGTTAAATGATTTTCTTCTGTTATTTTACTACGGTGATTAATAGTTGTAAAATATTTAATATTTTTCTATGCACATTATTTTTATCTCATTGTCTCTTTTAATTATTAATAATTATTTAATAGTTAATTATATATTATGGATTCATCAGTGGAGTATAGTATTATGAGTGAGTGTTTGTTTTACATTTCACTTTTCTATGACACCAGGAAGAGACCTGAACAGCGGGCAACATCCATTCATTTTTTTTTAAACAATTATTTTCTCAAGCAAAATATTTACTGGTAATCCATGCAAAAGTAATTTGATAAGCCTGTAGAATTCATTTGAAAATTATTTTAATTTAAACATTGCTCTCGATAGGTCAAGAGTTCAGCATAAACGATATATCTTTAGTTACCATATATGTAAAAAAAAAAACAAATTATATCTGGAACAACATTATGCTACCTAAATGCTACTGCGAAACTGCGAAGTGAAAATTTATTTGATTGTTCTTTCTTTCTAAATTTTATATAAAGACAGAAAAATTGTGAAGTGTGGTACATGTAACATGTACATTTGTAATTACGATACACAATAGACAGTAAATAAAAAGGAAATTCGGTTGTTTCACTGCATCTATAAGGTTGTCTGTCTGCATTGGGTCAATAATGACACTGCTTTTTTGAAAATATAAAGGATACACAAAATATTTTTCAGTCTAGTACTAAAAATATTTTAATATTAACCAATCAAAAGGTGGAAATTTTACAAACAAATGAATGAGTTATAATCCGCTATCATTTACACAATAGATAAACCCAGGATTAACATTTGTATGATAATGGGTACTGTATAGGGGGAAAATAACTCGCGGTGTTAATTTTCGCTATATTCACGGTGTTAATTAATGGATCCGTGAATTCAAGAAACAGTGAATAAGTTTTCAATAGGTATAGATAAGGGAGGAAACTTTTATAATATACCAATTCCGCGAATTCAAGAAACCGTGATTGTGTCAAAGAAGAGGAAAACGCGAAAATTACAACCCGTGAAATTAATCCCCTGTACAGTATGTTGGTGAGGGGGGGGGGGGTTAAAAATCTAAATGACAGAAACTTACAATTCTTATGAACACGAGTTAAAATAAATAAAAAAAATTTTTTTTTTTACTTCAAAAGTTTTAGGAGCACCCAGGACCATTTACCCTACAACTTGCAGATTCACTTTTTTTATTTAGAAATAATGCTGCATATTATTCTTCATTTTATATTTGTACCTTTAATTCTGAGAATTGCCATTTTCAAAATCGCACAGTGATCATAAAAATTATGAGCCTGGAACTGAATTGCTATGAATTCAGTATTGTTAATCATGTATACAATGATACCCTAGAATTAAAAACTCTGGTTTTATTTTATGAAATGGATGGGTTTAGAAGCACACCCATAGAATTAAATTAAAGATGCCATTTACGGTTTATATGAATAGCTTTTTTAGGGTAGGCGTGGGTTAAAGATTAATGACATGTAATTGTTTATGCCTAAATATACAGTCAGTTGAATATGACTGTTTTGTATAATATATTTCTTGACAATTGTCTGTGAACTGGCTGAGCTTTGAAATGTCAGATTTTTGTAGGGATGTACACATCTTAGAAAATCATCATTTTATTAATAACTTAATTTAAAAAAAAAATCCCCTTCATTCTAATGTTGTTTTCTAATTTATTCTATAGAGTGAGTTTAAAAGAGTATGAATTCCATTCTGGTCCCGTGCCCAGAGACATAGCAACCCTGGGGGGGGGGGGGGGGGGGGGGGCAGGGGGCCTGGCCTTTCATTTTTTCCCCAACATAACTTATACTATAGGAATTGATAATTGAAAGTCTGGTTGGTCCCCCACCATTAGTGATGTACGGAAAAGTAGTATAAAAATTGATACTGAAAGTAGTTGACATTAAAAAAAAGGTGGGCTCTACCCCCACCCCCACAAGATGTCATGTATTTTCAGCATTGAGTTTTATTTTCTGTTAGCATTTACATGTAGAAATAAAACCCGACCCTGAACTTATTAGGATTTTTTTATCAACCAAAACAAATAAAATCATATTTGAGCATATTTAATAATATTTATTCATAATTTGATGGCAGGTTAAACAATATATTATTCCACACTGATAACAGCAATGAGATTATCAGTTCAGTGATGATTGAGTTTTTAGCATGATGATTGATCTGTTAAGAGACATTCAATGCTGATCGAGCTTTTATAAAAGACAAAGTTCGTCATGGCTTAAGGAATTAATTTGCAGATAATGCTTAAAACATTTGAACTCTGTGTGAAAAAAAACAACAACACGTAAGTACCAAAGAGTTGTATATTAAATTTGGAGATCTTGAAAATAAATAGCTATACATGTATATATAGTTTAGAGAACAAAAATTATATTTTCTTTCATTTATTATTTCATTTGTTTTGAAAACTCATCTTTTTCAATAGAGTTTCACATTTCTCAAAATTAGATAAATAGATTCAATATAAATATATTTTTATCTACCCTCCATCCTCTCTCCGTCTCTCTCTCTCTCTCTCTCTCTCTCATCAGATTTACTTGACCAGTTCTATTTAAGTTAGAACATCAAGAACATTTTTTTTTCATTTGGATGTTTTTGCTTGTTTTAATTTCTCTAAATTGAAGTGTCTTTGTGCAACACGAATATAAGACAAAACAACATTTTTAAAGTTTAATCTATTTAATAATGATTATAAGGTACACGCTTTACATTTTTATTATTTTTTAAAAAATGAAATTCGTCATGAAATTATTTCATGCAAAAAAAAGCTATAGATAAGAGATCTAAACAAAAAAAAATTAAAGACTGTTCAATTTTGCAGTTTTCCTTCTTTTTTTTTTCTTTGTTTTTCCTTTTTCTACATTAACTTTATTCCCAAAGTACAACAATATTTTTTTTATTTAAAAATTCATAATTATGCTGACGATTAAAAGTGTTTTTATTTGGTTATAAAATATCTCTTTTATAATCCGGGAGCAAATTCATGCGAACATGCAGCTTAAATGTGAAAAAGTACGCAATTAAAATGAATGTCCCTGTCTGGTACCCCTGTAAAATCGATTGTTGACTTCAGAGTTATCTCTCCTATTTTTATTTATAGAAAATACAAATAATCTTGACTATCGTTCTTACACATTCTTGCTAGATTTGTAGAAAACGTGGAAGATGTATGTTTAGTTTCAACATTTGTACAAACAATTCAACAACAGTTTAAACAGTATGCACTGATGAATCAATGTTTACTAGTGATCGACGCGATCGCAATGTATATTTGAGAATGGTGGAGCGGATCTAAAAGAAGTAGGAAGACAATTTTCCTTTGCAATTTTTTTTACGATATACCCTGTCTAAGATGTATTCTAAAAATGGTATAAATATGTAAATAAAATTTATCTAGAGTATAAAGGTTCATTATCCCATCAGAAAACACCTTGTCTACAGCTTCTATACATTTACGCATGTAGGAAAAACTATTGGTATTATCATGATTATAGAGACGTATTTAACAATGTTTGTTAAGAAACCAGTTCTAAATGTTTTTATTTACATCTTTTAAAAATCAATGGATTAGGAGATTCAGATATTGATTAAATTAATTTGTAAATGAAAATAAATTCCACGTGTTGGAAACAGCAATAAAAACTCTGGATGCGTCAAACGTCAAAACACGTGGTTAAAAAAAATCTGCGTCGAAGTTCACCGTCATTCTGCAACGTCACATCTTTATGACGTTATTTCTCTGTTTTAGCAGAAATGCCATAAGGACCCTTTTGTCATGGGCGCAATCATGTGAGATTTGTAAGTTGCAGTCAATTAAAAGTTATTGGTAAGGTTAAAGTTTTTTTTGCGGACAAACAGACAAACATACAATGCAGCTAGACAGACGGACGGACACGAAAAAACTTTAAACCCCGATTTGTTCCGTCTTATAGACCAAGGTGTTTTTTTTAGATTTAGATAATAAATTTTTGTTTTTTATGATGCATAAATCCCTTGTTTTTTTTTCAAATACACTTTTTTTCAAAAACCAACTAACTTGACCCTTTGTTGAGACAAAATAATAATGGCCATACATATTGACAACGAATCTAACATTTTCTGCTGATAACTATAATGTCAATAGTTTGTCTTTTAATGTCTACGAAAATAAACTGAAAGCTGTTGATATTATACTATAGTAAGTTCTGTTACAAATCCACAATCAAGGATGTAGAATTAGAAAAATTACAGGCTTTATCTTAAGCTTATTTGGAATTTGGAATGAATAAAATATTTTAATAGGATCTAGAAGTTATGATGCTACTTGAATACTGTGATATGAACTTCATACCCGGACTGAGCAAAGATTCCATCTCAATTTTTGCAGAAAAACGATAAACCTTTTCCTCTTCTAATCCTGTAATAAAAAAAAACATGTCATACACAGAAACATTTATTACTAATAACTGTTACATTGTATTACATATGAAACATAATGGTGTTCTCACTAAAAGTAATTTAAATTAACTATATAAAAACATCATATATATTGATTCCTTTGTTTATCATTTTATTAATACTTTATTGATATATACTGAGTACATTTTTAGATTAGTGTATATAAAGGGTGTTTATAAAAAATCTTTAATATTTATTTTATTCACTTACTCAAGTTACATACTAAAAATTAGGCACTAAAACACTAGGAATAAGAGGCCTATGGGTCAAGTCGCTCACCTGAGCACACCGATAATCAGTCTTGAAAAGTTTTGAGGGGTTAGGGGACTGTGCTTGAATTTTATTTTATTTGAGGATGTCTCAATACCAATATAGCAAATAACTTACCTGTAGGTAAAAAAAAAAGATTTTTTAAAGATTTGCTTCATATATATTACTTTGTAAAAATTGATTCCCCATTATGCTCCCTCAATATCCCGAGGGGTCATGATTTGAACAATTTTAAATTTTTACTAAATGAGGATACCTACATTTGAAGATGACTCAACGTAACTTTTCTGTTTACAAATATTATTTTAAGGTATTTTTATGAGCATCAAAAGTTTGAATGTCAGTTGCCGATATATAAGGCAGAACCTTAGAGCTCCAAACCTTTGTTATGTAAACAGGGGATGTGCCATGTATTTGTTTACATAGGTTAAATACACTAAAACATTTTCGACCAAGACAGATTTCTTCTTTGAAGAAGTTTATTCTAAATACTATTAAACAATTTCTATTGATTTGCTGAATCTAGTACTAAAGTAGAGTAAGTAAATTTTATTTATAGTCGGACTACATACATATTACAAAGAACATGAGCTATAATTAAAGCTCTTTTTACCGACAAGAAACATAAAAACATATTTATAATAAAATGTACATATATACAGATAAGAGCACAATTATCACCAAGTGTAACCAAAGATATTGATAAACACACATAAAAAGAAAAGAAATGAATAAAAGACAAACATTTGAGCAATACACAAAGAAAGTAAAAGAGTCAACATAAGCAAACAACAAGTACTTAAAACGAATGTCATGCACACTTAAATGTAGTAAAGGTTTAGAAAGCACATAACTGTAAAAAATAAATAAGTAAATAATAACTTAAGACGATCATCTATAAAGCTAAACATTAGGTATGAGGCATAGAAGTCTGAAGTCTGCAGGAGCTGCATTTACAATTTAGTTCTCCGCACCAAGTTGAAATATAATATGAAATTGATTATATGAAGAGAATTGCATGGCTTCATTGGGCAGAGAGTTCCAGAGCTTTGCTGCCTCATACCTAAATGATTTCATCCCATACCTTGTTGTTCTTGGTCTTGGGACCTCTGCAGTTTTTGTATATCTAAAATTGTATGAATTATTTTTAAAAAGAACCAGATCTTGCAAAAAGACTGGACTTAAACCTTGGATAATTTTAAAAGTTTCTAGAACAATCGCAAGCATTCTTCTGGTTTTCAAAGATGGTAGCTTAAATTTATGTAAAAGACTTTCATAAGAACTTTTATAATCTTCATAAATAAATCTTAAAGCTCTTTCCAGAATTTCTCATTATGGTATAGATATCAAATTTTCTATATAAGAACAAATTAAAAAACAAGACACTAGCCTTATTTATATTATGAAGAATTTGATGTTTTCTATCACTATCTCCCTTGAACATCAACAAATGATGTTCAAATGTTTGCTGATCATAAGAATTACCATAGTTAGGAATTGTTTAAATGGTATCCATGTCTCTTTAAAGGTATTGGAATTCAAGTTTGTTCAAATGAGGATCAAGGCCTTCCTCCAAAGGGATATAATTACAAATTAGTGTGAAATAATGGCATCTTTTCAAAAATTTATCGAGAACAACTCGGTCAGGAAAGATGGATTCATGTGAAATCATTCTATGATAGTGTAAATTCAAATATGATCAAATTATAATACTTTTGTGTAGGATGGGGTTTCAATGACAGATCACAGCTTAACTTTGAATACATATTAAATCGTTATTTACAATATTTTAAGAATTCTTTTCATTTCTTACAAATATTAAAGCACTGTGAAAAAAGAAATATAGCCAGAATGAACTAAAAAAATCTAATTTTCTTTTAATTGTGTACCTTAAATGTATGCTAAATAGATTTGTTAAAAAAATGGTGTTCCTTAAAGATGTTTCTTCTTTTGAAAGGTGAACCAGTTCTGTTGAAATCACACTTTTATTTGCATAGAACAACGGTTTATAAAGTTTCCAAGACTTTTTTTATAGCCCCGTGGGGATCCTGTTTAGAAAAGGTCCTCAGTACCCGCTTGCCTGTCGTAAAAAGCGACTAAATGGGGCAGTCCTTCGGATAAGACCGTATAAACCGAGGTTCCGTGTCACAGCAGGTGTGGCACGATAAAGATCCCTCCCTGCTCAATGACCGTAAGTGCCGAGCATAGGCCTAAATTTGCAGCCCTTCACCGGCAATGGTGACGTCTCCATATCAGTGAAATATTCTAAAGAGGGATGTTAAACAGTATAAAATCAATCAAATCAGACTTCTTATGAATCTGCAAAGATTTGTTTGTTTCTTTTCTGACGATGAATCATGAACTACAAACAAATATTTCGTCAAAATGCATGTAGGATGTTATTCATATACAATTTTAATTAAAACACAATGTGACAATGTAGATATTTTAAATACCTTGATTTCGTCGGCATTTACACATTACAATGGTTAAGACAATCAGGAACAGAAGAGTAACAGTGGCTCCAATTCCAGCTATTACTCTTGCGTTTAGAGCTCCCAGTATATTTGTCGATGTTTCCACTATTATTGACCTTAAATCAACACAATTTAATTTTTAGCTTCAGAATTATAGCTCGTTGCAATTGGTAGTAAAATTAAGAGGAACGACATGAAAAGCACAGTGCCACCCAATGAAAAAATCTTTATTTATTGCTCACAAAAAAGTTTACTGTTCTTCGTTTTTTTTAAAACTGTCATTTGAAAATATTGATTACAATGTGTTCCTTAATTGATATAATGTCACATATTCTTTTACTACTTCTTCCAAAAAAATATCAATTGATAAAAAAAACCTCTTTGACCCGAAATTAAGAGAGACAAATATGACACTTGTTTTTTCTGACGTTTTGGCTGGCACGATTATTCGGTCCAACGGGCTGTGTGCATATATAAAATACGAGGGTGTGTGATAGTTGTCTAAGAAATGCTCTGAAATCAAGCTTTTGTGAGTTTTAGTTTGAAGTTTGCAGATATTTATTCAGAATCGAGCGCAACTTTTTTTTTTCGAAACAATTAATATCAATTTTTCTTCTAAATGTATCATTGTCGCCGTTCGGTCTGTCAATATAACTTTTCGGAGATTGACATTTCTGTAGATATAGATTGTATGAATCAAGTGTTGAGCAAATCAATCGTTTTTAAAAAAAAAAAACTAAGATAAATTGAAAAGTTATTGATCGTTCAGATGTCATCTAACTCTAACAAAAATCTCTCAAGAAACAATCTTAATTTCAATATGGAGTATAATGAATCACAACTCACGCATTGCACGACCTCTCTGCAATAAAACATCTTTCTTCTGGGTTAAGATGGAGACAAGCTGGATCTTTTTTAGAAAAATATATACAATATGCATTGATGTCCTCTATAATCTTTACTAAAATATTTGTAGATAAAATAATTTTATGTATCCTTACATTTGTACAGGTCTGTGCTTCTGAAATGCTGTTCTGGACATCCCTCTGTAAAGCTACTACAGCTAATCTGGTCAAGAAATCCATTCCCTATCGATCTCAGACAATGGCCTGAGTAGAAAATATACAGTTAATTGTTTTTGATACATTAACAAATGCAAAAAAAGATTCTTTGAATATGTACATGTAATGAATATAGTTTAAGTGGGCTGTTTGCATTGCGTCAGAGACTATGATGACAACTGCACTCAAAGTAAATAGTACACGCCTTCCTAGGTCAATTAAGCTATATGTTTGGTATTTTCTTCGTACTCCTGAAGAACGACTATTTCTGTGTTAATGTTGATAAAATGCTTTGACCATTCACACAGCAAGGCCGATTATCGTTTACGTTGAGCGTAACTTTTTGGGAAAAACACTTACTTTAATTCGAAACTTTACTGAAATTGATGATATATTGGAGTGATGATTATGGGGAAGTATACTTCAAATACCTATTCACATTTTGTTAAAATGTAGTAACCCCATGACAGGAAAATGGCGTGGAGAAATTATCCTGTACAGTGAACAGATTTTCAAGGTATAGCCAATTTATGCATGCATGTACATAACTTTGGCCTAGCATCGTTTTTGAAAGTGGGGGGGGGGGCAGCCAGAGAAAAAAATTTTTTTTTTACTTACCTGAAGAAGTTCACAAGCAAAAAAAAAAGGAAAATTTTGCCCAAAGTCGAAAATCCTATTTAAGTAACAAAATGGAATTCATTTGCACTAAACACCTTTGTACAACTAAACACTGAAACTTCTAGGATCTTAACCAGAAATTTAAAGGATGACAACGCTCATCCATAATAAGAAACATTAACCATGAACCACCGTATTCTAATAAGAACAAGTAAAAGTGACCACTAGATTCAAACGCTGTTAGAGGATACATACATTGCCCATTATGATATCAAAGCAAAGTAAAAAGAAAACAAATCTACATGTTTGACTCAAGCATAAAAAATAAACAAAACAATAAGTAATATTACAGTTTATGTCTATAGAATCTCAGAATATGTCTGAATAATTGGTTTACCTTTCTCGTAGATTCCAACAATTGTTTTCGTATAACAGAACTCTACTAAAGCTGTGAGGTTTTGGTTTGGAACACAAACATAACGACTCCGTCCGTTCTCATCTTCACTACATTTCAATCTGGTAGCTGCCTCAGTTGTCTTCTCCTGACTTAAAGGACAGGAATCCACCACAAATCCAAATCCATTGTACGACATGCTGAGATCTAAAATGTACAATTGCACATTTACTGTTGAAATTTCAAAGACCGCATTAATTAAAAAAAAAGTGCAAAATTATAAGCACATGTAATAATTTAGCTGCAACTGTGAATGATTAAAACACCGCCTAATAATAAAAACACCACTTAGCGTTGCATTTGCAACATTTTGTATTACTTTAAGAACGGTACATTTTTTGTGAATATACAAGCTTCTTTAAAAAATCACAGAGTTATGTATGTAACATAAAATCAAATATTCATCATTAAAATGAATGGTAATATATTATATAATTATTTTTTCAGCATCATTGAAATGAATGCTGGAGTTTACTAAGTGATTACTCATTTTCCTTTAATTTCTATACAAATCTTGTACCTTTATTTTGTGTTCCGTCATAGCATCTCTTTGAAATATTGTTTGAAATTGAACGTTTGATACATGTACGTAATAAGTTTTGAATTATTTTATATGATAAAATGAAACGCAAAAGAAATACAAGTTCCTTTAATTTGAAATAAACTGTGATGGTGGACTAAAGTGAGCTTGTTGACAATGAACTGCATGTAATTTGTAATTGTTGATAAGATGTTTGTTTACATGCAGTATTGCTTAACAAATATAATTTTTCACGAAAAGCAGCATACCATTTTTGTGCACTATAATGTGACGGGAAGTCTTGAATTCTCTTAAAGCGGCACAGTGAGTCAAAATCATATCGGAATTTTAAGATATCTGTAGCATACAGAGAAAGACTTATAAAATTATGAGTATTTAGCGAATATATGACAATTAAACTGCAAGAATTGATTGCACAATATAATCGCCGGAAAAATAAAAGTTGTATCTACCGTTTCGTTGTTTCGGTTATGTCAAGGTCACGCAACTCTTATTTTTAGCTCAAACTTGTAAACAACATTCAACTGGAGCATGCAACGGTGAGAAATATGTTCTAAAAACTTTTTTAAAAAGATTAAATCAAATTTTTTGGTCTTCTTACATTCATTCGTGGATAACTGAGACCATGGTAACTATGGAAACTTATTCAACACTTTTCTGCACATGCGTACAAAAGGGAGGAAGGAATACCTGGGTATTTTGCAATATTTTCGTTCTGGGGCAGACAAAAATTATTTTTACTTTTATTTTTCCTCATAGAAATATCATTTTTAGGTTCTGAAACATGTAATTTTCTGAAACTGAATACTTTTAGGAATTGAACAAAATTTACAGAGGTCATGCAAAATTTCTACATTTGTCAATTTTCCCCTTTGTGCGTCACAGTGCCGCTTTAATTTCCGTTTTATTTCCAGGGGATAAGACAGGCAAGCAATTTCATCGGTTTTG
Source organism: Saccostrea glomerata (assembly GCA_003671525.1). Lineage (NCBI taxonomy): Eukaryota > Metazoa > Mollusca > Bivalvia > Ostreida > Ostreidae > Saccostrea > Saccostrea glomerata. The sequence continues at coordinate 107,833 of PRKT01000763.1, forward strand.
ACGAATTTGATACACCACCTCAAAAATCAATTACAATTTTATGTGCTTTCATTTGCTGGCTCATTTATTGCTTTTATGTAACAAAAATTGCGGAATTCCAAAGTGGAGAAAATATAACATCGGCGCCTATGTTATAAATTCCTATTAATAAAGGCAAGAAAGTAACGTGTTTATGTGTGTGTGTGTGTGTGTGTGTGTGTGTGTGGTTTTTTTTTTATTTTTACTTTGTTTAATTATCTATTTATTTTTATTTTGCTTTTCATCAAGGTGGTTTTTACCGGGTACATACCGTCTTGGTATTGCTTCTGTATAATCTTGTCCAATTGACCAGAAATCAAATTCATGCCAATCTACGTTTGTATACAACATGTAGGACATGTCAATTACTATTGTTATGCATCTCTCTAACCTTGACCAGATTACGAACGGATAAAAGTACATGATAACTTTTAATAATTCTTTAATTCTTTTGTTTAGGGAAATAAAAAAAAATGTGTACACAAAAAGTATATAAAAAACAACGTGAAAGATGTTCTGCATCGCATTTGCTGCATTCTGTGATACAATAAATAAGGATTTTAAAACGAAAGTTGAAATTTTACCGGAAATGTATTGATCACAATAAAACGGTACTTACATCTGTAATGTCGATTCTCTATAGTCAAATATATTGTTAAGAAGCATTCATTGTACCATTTTAGATAACTTTAAGTTATTACCAACAGACAGTAAATTGTAAAACACACTGTAAATTTCAGGACGCTTCCCTTGTGGCCTCACTATTAAACAGGGTTTATTTAAATGCCTATGGTTTACGAAGCATAAAAGGGTTTGTTGAAGGTAATCAATGGCGGATTTCAAGTGTATACAAAGAGATACATGTAAAAGGAGCATAGTCATATATTTGAATTAATCTTTACTCAAATTTCCTGATATTTCTTTTGTTACAACCTATATTCAGATATTGCATAGCATTTCCAAACAAAATATTTTTTTGAAAATCATATTTTATTTCGAAGTTAAAAAACTTCAAATTTCTGGTCGGGTTGATTGACACGTCCTTGCACATTCACAAATTATAATTTTATTCTAGAGACTTCAGGAAAGTGGTACTTTGGTTGTATATTAATGAAAAATATTAGAACTATAATCTAGGAAATTCAGAGTAAAATGGTATTTATCATAGTTTGTGTAAAATTCTATTACAATAATTATATAAGTCCGAATATTTTCAAAAACACTTGAAAAAATAAAAATACACGTCAAATCATGAAATTATATTAATTTTTCACAAAAAGTGGGTTGAGGTAAAGAGGTCAAATTCTTCATGCGGGATTTTGAATTAAGTATTTCTTTCATCTATCCGCCTATAGGCTGTCAGTAGAAACAACAATATATACTGTAGAAGCACAAATATTCGTGGGGGATTAAATTTTGCTTATTTCGTTGTTAACAAAATTCAACGAAATTAAATCCCACACGAAATTTTATATGACTATATATTGAACAGGATTAGTTTTATAACTAGAAACGAAACTCGTTGCGAGCAACGAGAGGTCTTCCGTCCGATTCAGAAAAAAACAACGTAAAATCAAACTGAAAAAGTGATTTTAAAAATCGGACACACGGGGGATCGAATCCGGGTCGCCAGCGTGAAAATCCATTTCAGTACCCATTACACTTTTGGGAACCCGCTTCAAATTTAACATTCGAATATCGCGAGATTGCTTTTTTTATTCATACTTTTGTCAAAATGATCACATCGGAATTTGTAACTTGAATTTTAACAGTAATTTTTAGGATAGATAATCTATTAATGATGAACAGATGATACAGTTTACTTTCCTTTTTTCGATATGTATTCAACTTTTTATCCCATGCAACTCCATAAACAGGCATGCCAATGATATATAATTCTGCACTATTGTCGCCATTTGTCTACTACTAAGGCCAAAAATAAAAATAGTCTTGTTTCCTGCTACCCGACCGTCCCTAATTTTCTGCACCCGACCCTAAAGTTTTTTTTTTAGTTTTAGGGGTAAAATAAGAAATTTCATGATCCAAAAGTGAAAAAAACATATATTCATGTGGTATTTCATGAAATATAAGTTTTAAATATTGACTTCCATAAAACACTCATATTATTTTAAACAATAATATTGACCTATGACATGTTTAATTTGGTTTTTAAATAGTTCATATCCAACAGATGCCATTGGGAAAAAAATAAAATAAATTAAAAAAATAAAATAATTTTCCTACCTACCTACCCTATTTTTTCAGGCTGGTAGCAGGAAACAAGACTATTATTTTTTTGGCCTAAGTCGGGTCATGATGCATTATTTCGTGCCAAACGTCACAAGTAGTTCTTAACGCTATTCCTTTGAAATGTTTGATTTTTTTAATGGATGTGATAGCTTCAATGAAAATTAGAAATGTATGTTCTTATACCCAGAATTTCGAGCGTTAGAAAGGACGAGAATATTTATCACATTATACAAATATAATTTCGTATACGGCCAAGTAACAATAAAGCTGTGAATTCGGTAAGATTTTCCACGAATTTTGTATCCTGTTTACCCCCAAAGTGGAGATGAGTTACACGTTCATGAAAAGACGAATGTTTCACTGAAAAAAAAATCACTCGTCCTCCGACGGTCAAGGAATCTGATACTATTTATGTCAATAACTTGCATTTATTACAAGAATATTCATATAACCTTTAATAAACAATCTTTTAAAAATGTTTTTCTTATTTTTGTCCTTTCTATTCATTTAAATAAATATGTCACAAGCCTGCGTAAAGAAAAATAAACAGAAGTCAAGTCATACTTCAGAAACATAGTGAATACTAGATCCGATCTCGTTGCGAGCAACGAGAAGTCTTCCGTCCGTTTAAGGAAAAGAAACCAGCGTAAAATCGAGCTGAAAAGAGATTCAAAATTTTGGTCACAAGGAGGATTGAACCCATATCGCCAACGTGAATGCGCTTTTTTTTTTACTTTTATATCCCCAACGCGCTGACCATTAAGCCATTGGGAGTACTGCTCTAAATATACTTGTGTATACCGGTACTTTTGCAACAGTTCACCTGTCTAAGAATTATAAAAAGCATTCATAATTTCGCGCCAAACGCCACGAGTAAATATTCGCGCCTTTTCTTTGGACTGATCTATTAAATAGGTATGATAGCTTCAATTAAATTTTAAAAATAAAACATTCTTAGCGCCTTTATTTTATTTCGACGTTAAGAAAGTATATGTAACACATTATACACATTACATATCGTATCTAGCCCAGTTACACTAAAGCAGTGAAACGGAAATTAAGTTTTAAGATTGACACTCAATTGCTACGTACTACTGTAACGTGTCGGACCTGAGCGGTCAGTAGGTCCGTGCTCGGATTACCGAGTTTTACCGGGGATATGATTGAATGCAATATATACAGATAATAATATGACACCTGCCTGGTGTCTTTAAATAAAATGACCTAAGTGCTTTGTATAATTATATATCTTCAGTTAATACCGGCACCTGCCTGGTGCCATTATGATAATTGCCTCACTATACAACTGACTATATAAGTCAACATCTACCTGCCTGGTTTCTCTTGATTTAGCCTTTAACACCTGCCTGGTGTCTTACTGCTTGCCAAGTTGCCTATATAACTCTAGCCAAGTGGCTACAATATACTTACACAGTATGATTTAACTTTGTTGTAAGAGCTTCTCTGTCCTAATGACAAACCTATAGCAAATGTCACACAGCTACATTTTAACTAGTCACTGACTACGGCAACTTTGCACAATCCGATTTGATCAATAAACCAATTGGATTCTGTATCATAGTGAAGACACAAGTCAGTTGGCTGTACTGCCCCCTTGTACCTCAACTTAATCAATGATCATAAGTTATCAGATATCATATTGATCAAATACAACAGACAGCCTTTCTTTTGGCAACACAATTATTATTTTCTAACAGAACATCATTTATCAATAATATTTGTATAATTCTTTTGTCAATTGACCATTTAATTACAATATTTACATTGATTATCTATTATAATATAAACAAGTAACGGGAGGTAACTCCTCCAACCATTTCACTACTACGTGAGAGTCGAAGAAGTTTTTTACATTTCATGTATCCTTATGTCAGAATCGTTTAATCAAACGCTCAGCTGCCTCCATAAACCCCTATTCGCGAAATGGCGGAGTCTACGGAGACAGCCGCCATTTTAAACCCGCTTCAGATTTTTGAATGTTAATATCTAGATTTTGGATTTGTCAATATTCAAACAGATTATAAAGTAAGCATCATTGGAAAGGTCTCTATTACCCAAGCTTAAAATACTTCAAAAATATTGAAAAACAAAAGAGTTAGAAAAATCAACTTTTTAAATTCGCATCTTGTAACAACAGGAAGTACTGACGACGAACGAAAAGTTGCGTCCTGGATAGTAATTACGACGATGTATCATCCCTGAAAGTTTCATTTTGATATCTTTTACCGTTCTTGATAAAATCCGTGGACAAAATGTCATTTTAAAATAAGGAAATGTCCCGTTACTTGGCACCGGAAGCGAATCTTCAAAAAATCTCTCGGATAAAATAACTTCAGATAATAACACATTGTTTCCGTAAATTTCATGTCATTCCATCCAGTAGTCTTTGAGAAATCGCGTGCACAAAATTAGATGGGCGGAAAAATAATAATAATAATAATAATAATAATAATAGGAAACAGTAGAATCACTATAAGGTCTTCCGTGAAGACGGAAGACCTTAACAACGAAATTAAATGCACACAAAATTATTTTTGATGACAAAACAACGAAATTTTATGCCAACGAAAATTTGTGCTTCTACAGTATACTTTTCGAAGTGGTTTATAGGAATTCAGTCCCCTGTAATTGTGAGGAATTTCATTTAGTGTAATATATTATGAGCCGTGTAAATGATAAATTGCTATTTCCTTCCTTCAAAGTTAAGAGGCATATTATATACATATTTAAAAAAATGCTTTTGGTTACTCGCTTAATTATGTAAAAAGTTAAATCAAATAAGAGTTACCGATCTACATATATCTATTTAGTATAAACAAAACAGTTATAAACAGGGTGCATAAAATACTGTCAAACGAAATTCTAGAGGCAGAGTCAGGTGCCTAGGAAGCGTAAGCATCCTCTGTGTACCGGTCTCAACCTCGCTGTGATTCCCCCTATGCATTCCTCTGGTAGACAGAACGATGTATAGTCAAATGAAAGGCCTCACAATTGGTATACAATAACTCACACAATGCTACATGTAAAACAGTCACGTGACTTTCCAGAGGTTGAATCAGGTACCTATGTGGAGTAAGCATCCTCTGTGTACAGGTCACTACACCGCTGTCATTCCATCTCTTCGTATTCATATATTAGACAGAACGATTTGTAGTCAAAATTACCTTAATAAAAAAGGCCTTCTAGTTGTATACCTGTTAGATAAATTTGACAGTGATACGTTACACTTTAGAATTCGTAACATGGTCATCATAAGAAACATATTAGTTACGAAATGAATACTGTAAACAAGACTGTTCATTTCCGTGTACCATCAATTCAGCATTATATTAATGAATAGCATACGTTATTTTTAAAGAAATGATCATGCTTACATGTAGAGCCACCTCTTGAGTAACACATGAATTGGAAACATAGACACTATAAGCCGATAATACTCGGTTAATACCAATGAAAATAAGGAAAATTGAAGATGAAAAACAAAAGGCATTTCGTTTGTCTTCCAATTTAGTTTGTAATTGGCTTTTATCGTCTAAAGTCAGTAATGAACAACACGGTATGAAGCAGGTGTAACAAAGTCTGAGGTGTCTTTACAGGTAATTTAAGTTCACTGGTATAATTCGAGTTCATATATTACATGTATATTAGGAAATAAATAAATACTCCTGGGTGATAAAACATACACGATGTATCATAACATCAATTCTAATGCCACAGCCCTTGTTTATCTCTCCTAATTCAGAGATTTTTATAATAGATCCTGTTTTATGGATATTTAAAATTGGGTAAGTTAATAAAGGAAACATAAGGTGCATATTGAATGCATGTGGTTAGAAACGTGCAAGAAAACTTTGTTTGTTTTTCATGAGGTCAGGAATTTGTGCATTTCAAAAATTAATTCATCTAAATTATTCTAAAATTATGTTTTCTTCTGTAATTTGAAGAGTATATCTATCTTAGCCTTTTGATCATATGTTGTGATGGTAACAATGACACTTTCGTGAAATGTTACGTAACATTGAAAAAGGTTATTTTTATTATCAGCTCCCCCTTCTTATGACAAAGTTACCAATATTAGTTTCCAGCCTCTCTTTACACATGAGAACCAGTATATCCAGTATTCCAGCAGGTACACAACATTGAATAAACTTTGAATCAACGTTGTTTTTCTATGTTGATTCAACGTTGATTTTACGTTACATTTTTAAAAAAAAATGTATCAACGTTGAATTCTTAAATTGAATCAACATTGATAATCAACATTGATTAAATGATGAAAAACAGTTGATTCAACATTTATTCAATCATTAAATTTGGAAAGGGGGTGTCTTATAGCAATAATTGCCTGACGTCACGGCGTCAGGCTGCATACGGATTGACAATTGCTTGATCCGAAACTAATAAATCATACCTAGAGAGCTAGATTTTGTGCAAGCTGATTTACATTGGAAATCTTTTACGTGCATTTTAAATGAAACAATTTTCAGGTAAACAATGATTTTACTGATGCAAAATAATGCAGTATTTACTTTGTTTACTCTGTTTGCATGAAACAGATTATTCCATGTTATTTACCGTTTCAATGTGTCCGTATATCTTTTTTTCTGCATTTCTATACTACTGGATCAGTCCATTTATATTCTACGAAAGGGATGAATCGCTCTTTTCGCGCCAAATGTCACGAGTAAGCGATCTTCGCGCCTTTTCTTGGATTGTTCTATTGTATGAATGGGGGTGCTAACTTCCAAGGAATTACATAAAGTTTGTTATTGTAACCTCCATCTTCTTATGATCCAGAAATTCTGTCTACAAATTTTATATTATTCCTTAAAACAACATATGAATCGTATGTATCAGAATATGGATATGCAAAACAAAAAAATGATTTCTCTAATTTGTTTCCCCTCTGTTGGTTTATTCCAAATTTTAATGGAGTAGTCCAATAACCATAAACGATCGACGCAATTCAACCAGATTCCAGACGATTTGACGAAAGAAATAACCTGTGTAAAACTTTGGATTTCTTTTCCACAAAGGCCTAAATGTTAGTTTTACCTATTTCTTTCTCAAAAAATTATAGTACCCACGTGCACCTTTCAGAAAAAAAAATGTTTACTTCATTAGAGAAAATACTTTCCTACAACATATGGATTTAGTTATATCCATCTAAAACGTTCACAATGAATGATTTGACAACATATTTCAAAATAGGTGTAGCTTTAAAAAGATCCAGGGGTAGATCAATCTACTTGCAGAAAAGTCAATTGCATCATCTCGGGTCTTTTCGTCTGAGGTCGAAAAACAAACTCGGATGTCAAAACTTACTACTTTCCTGTTCATAGTAAATCGGAGTTAAAAGTCCCTTTCAGATCGGGGGGGGGGGGGGGGGGGGGG
>PRKT01000763.1:115710-164545 GCA_003671525.1 Saccostrea glomerata
GCTCACGAAATAGGATCTTCGAGTTTGGGGAACTTTCAATTTTTTTTAAAGAATTTTTTTGTCAAAGAATTTCTGGAGTTGAGCCCCCCCCCCACTTTTAAGTTTGTAACTACGTGATACATTAACCACTCTGTTAACAACTTTTCAGAATGCAGCAAAAGTATTCTTCTACAAGTTAAAGTATTAAATATTTTTACAAGGTTCTCAAATAAAAAGACATTTTTCAAACACAAAAAAGTTTTGCTCAAAAGGTTGAAACTTTATAGCATCTCTTACAAATATTGATTGATTAAGTCAGGCAAGCTTTTTGAAAAGCTGTTTCTTGTATACTTACTTAAAATTTCAACCGTTTTATTACACGGTTGCTAAGATGCCTTCGTAATTGTTGAAGGGATAGGAACCTTCTGATAAGACAGATTACTTTCAAAGTACAAAATAGTAATACTACTCAGTTATCTTTCTCAGATTTCTGAGACCTCTGAGTAGTTAATTTGAGGAGATTAAAAATAGGATGGAAACATTACTTTCAAATCTTTTGCAAATTTCTTTTTAATTTTTCTAATATATTTAACAATAAAACATTAAAATCCAACATCAGATGCCTTATAAATTGAAAACTTTTATCTTTTTTATGAAACATTTTAAAATCGTTTAAAAATTCAAGTGCTTAATACAGGTTTTTAATTAGAATTACTTTTTCATCACAGATATTTTTTTTTCTTACAACAACATACAACACTGTGATTTTCTGACTTAGGAAACATCGCTCCATAATATTTTCTAAAATGATTTATATAGATATGATAGTACGTTTTATTTTCAAATGCACCTCATATATTTTATTTTATGTTGTGTTGATAAATCGTTGCTCTATCTATTCTCTGTGTCCAATTTCCTCATTTCATAATCTGCACATAAAAATCATTTCTGAAAAAATAAGCAGCGTATTATGCTTCAAATTATTCTCCATGTGGTTCTAATGTCATTGTTGCTTACGAAAATCAATATTACAAATTTAAAACTTTCTTAGATGAAATTTATGGCAGAGGGTCGGGACCCCTTAAATGAAACATATGGTATACATGTATCACTATATAAAAATTTTTAAATTTTTAAACAGTAATTGTTTAATTTCCTATCAATAGTTAATTGTGTTACAATAATTTTCACCAAAAACATTTTATAAATTAAACCCGAGTATTTACAAACATTTTGTTTTAATTTCTCATGGTCATGAAATAGTCTAGAACCATTCCAAGGTAAGATGCAAATATTATACGGTACTACTTTTTGATGCACCAGATATGCATTTCGACAAATTATGTCTCTTCAATGATAATAAACCGTTCACGGTAGCTCAGTCGGTAGAGCGCTCGCTCCGTGATCGGGAGGTCGTGAGTTCGTATCTCGGCCGCGACTGACCTAGTCGTTAAAATTGGTAGCAACTGTTCATTCGCCATGCGCCCGGCACTTTGAAGTGAAAGTTGCGGGTCCTTCGGATGAGACCTTAAAAACCGAGGCCCCGTGTCAGCGGCAGGCGTTGGCACGATAAAGATCCCTCACTGCTCAATGGCCCTGAGTGCCGAGTAAAGGTCAAAATTTGAAGCCCTTCACCGGCATACGGTGACGTCTCCATGTGAGTGAAAAATTCTAGTACTCTGACATGCCGAAATGTTTTCTTTAAGGAGTATTTTTTTAATTAAATTTTGGTGTTGAATCCTGAGGGTTGCATTATGCTGTCTTTTTGAATATTTTCCGGATGTCCTATTGTGTTTGCACTTAATTCGTACTTCGGAAAATTCGTAGTGAAATTATATTTATCATAGAATGTGTAAAATTCCAATACCCTATAAGTAAAAATTTTAGCGAGACGCAAATTTAGCGATTTGTCCTAAAATTTTATGCTTTATTATTAGCGAGAAACAATTTTAGATATTTTAAAATCTTCACTAAAGAAGCTATTACAATTTAATTAAATGTTACTTTTGAGATATTTAATTTTAGCGATCTCGGGACCCTCGCTAATAATACCAAAATAAAATCTTTTTTCCAATTTTGTTAGTTAAAAAATAAGGTATCATTTTTAAACATCTATCGGGCTATAAATACGGGTTGGTCACGAGAGTAAATTCCATAAAGCCCGAAGGGCTTTATGATGAATTTAATCTCGTTAATTGACATTTGTGACTTATTCATACTCTATATTTGCCTGGTTGTTACTTTTAATGTGTAATATGCATTATTTTTCAAACCCAACGGCATGTATGTTATCCACTGAATGCCCGTTAACATTTTATGACGTTACTGAGAAATTACGTCGAACGATTATCTATACGCACATCTATGACCTCTTGACCCCGTACCTGTATTTATACAGTCATAGATACGCATTGCTTTCAGTAATGTTAAAAAAGGGAAACATTTGCAATTGTTAATATTAATATTTGTTAGTAATGATATACGGTAGTGCGGCTTTGTCAAGTCCGACTTCATTATGGTCTAACAATGTTATAGTCTGACACTATTATAGTCAAAATTATCTATAAGCGAAAAATAAGGTTGACCCGCTCAGCGAAGATCCGACGTTGAATCAAAGTTGGCAATTCAACTCAATTTGAATGCAATATTGATTCAACGTTAAATTTTCAACGTTGAACGTTGAATCAATTTTGTATCTAGATTTTGTATCAACGCCTTAACCAAACTTCAACTAATATTCAACGTTTAAACAACGTTGTGTGCCTGCTGGAATCAGCCACCAGGTGGCGCCACAGGACAGTATTCCGCTTATCAATATCCCCCAAAGGATATTCCTCCTGATACTTATCCTTATCAACACATACTAAGTGTTTTACAAGGATTAGCTCACAATGTGGTAGTAAGACTTTATTTTGAGGAAGTTTAAAGAAAACAGTAGAGACTCAGGTCGGTGTTTGCATGTACATGTACTATCCATCATATATATTTTATAAAACCTTAAACAAACAGAAAATAAGCTTAGACGTCACCCACTGGTGTTAATTAAGTGAGGAGTTTCCTGAATTAATATATGAAAAGTTCAAACATTATCCTGTGGATAATGCATTCCTTCCCTGATAAAAATAAATATATTAAAGTATCACTTGGTCATGAAAAGTGCTGCTATTCCTTCACAGAAAACAAAATTCCAAAGTTGAGCACAAAACCGTGTTGAACTTTAACATTCTGCACAAACGCATACAATCAAGAAATTTTCATAATTTCCTGTTTCCTTTTGAAACAAAAAATCTTTGTTCTTTTTTTTTTTTGTTTGTTTGTTTTAACAAAATATACTGAATCTAAGATATAGTCATAGATTAAAATTTCCGATCATATGATATATCAAAAAAAGGAAAGCAAGCTCAATCACGTGTACTACATTCAGATAGGTTTAAACTTTATATGGGTTTAATTCTTTTGGTTTTCAACAAATCAAGCCAGATGAAATGAAAAAATAGATATAATGGATTCCTAAACGAAGGTATAGTAGTCATGCACTTGGCAGTTGCATGCGCATATTACATGTATAAAATCAATCTCGCTGAAGATTAAGTAATATCGCTCACTATGATATATTGTAAAGGTGAGAGGATTTTCTGGATGTAACCTAAATATATCAAAAGATTGAAAAGTATACAAAAAGTTATATATCTGCGAATTATCATTAGGTAAATAGGCTGGTTCTGCTACAATGCTGATATCACGGCCAACCAGACAGGAATGGAGACTGCCTACCATTCTTTCTTGTTTATGCTGTTTTTTGCCAACGGGATTTTTGCCATTTTTGCAGCTTGCAAGGTAATTATAGAAATGAAAATAGTATTTATATAGGAAGAATTATTCAAGACAAGTGAAATGTTCTCCATTATAAATAAAGTAGGAGCAAATGTGTTATTGTAAAATATGACTCTCATAAACGAGGGGGCCGTTGGTCTGCTTTTATCTTTCATTATTTATAGGCAAATTGAAGTATTGACAATGAAATGCATATGTGAATTTAACTCTTATCTTCATGACTTTTGGGAATAGACTTATGTATTGACTGCCAAGTAAGCATGTGCATGAGGTTTCTATGCAAAATATCTAATTAAATTCCATAATTGCTCTACCTAACGCACAGAAAATGTTAAGACTTGTTTTAAATACATTCTTGGTACCCACAACATGCCATAGTCAGTACACATTATGACGTCATCAACCTCTACTACACAAGCTTATAGGAATCATTAACAAAATCGCTTCGGTGCAAGGGCATACCTTACTTGGTTTCAAGAAACAAGATAGAAAAAGACGAAGGAGATTCCAAGAATTAAAGATATTGCTGCACAAATTTCGACACTACAATTGTTAAGCTACTAATTCTGCAGTTTTAAGTTTTAACATGGTAAAAAATCACAGTCCAGTGAAAGTTTCCTAATATTTTTATCGATTAAGGTTCATAGGATTAGTGCAGCAATTCTCCTTAATATTAAACGTTGTTTATTTTCAGTTAGATAGGTTATGTCCTTGCGCCGACGTGATTTTGTTGATATGATTTATAATCATTAATGGGAGAAAAAAATGACGTCATGATTTGGCCTCATAATGTGCACTTGTATTAATAAACTGAGGGTACTTAGTTTGTATTAGAAAATCATTATTATTTTTCTGTGTACATAAAATATACAAATTTTGAATTTTAATTAGCTCATTTGCATAGAAATATTCATATTTAGCCTTAACTCACTTGCGTACGCTTTTTGTTACAGCTAACATTTAGTTAAGAATATAACTTTCATGAACACGTACGTGTCTTCTGTTCCACAACCGATGCCCGTGACAAACATACAATCAGATGTAAAAAATGCTAAGGGAATTCTCCAATGTTGAAATGGGATAATTATCTAAATTCTGATATGACGTACAATGTATGCTGATTTACATGTTAACTACAAGTTGTGTTTAGCTTTAATGTTATTTCATACTCAGAAGAGTATTTTTTTTTTGTTTTATCTTATCAAGATTCATATGCAATTATTATATATAAGTAGAATATGTAAACTAAAATTATTTTACAGGAATTCTAAATAAATTAATTGCCAACTTAATTTCACTATCCACAACATTGTTGCTGTAAAATCCATGTTGTTTATATTTACCCTATTGAGAAACGTCATTCAATGTTTTTCGTACTAAAGACACTTTACATTGCTACATGTATTTTATTTGTATTAAGATGATTGTCCTTGAAACGATCATGTGCAATAGTCTTGAACTTGCTGACCTACAAACATACATTTTAACAACTATAGTACAGATGAGCTTTTATTTAACTGATGAAGGATCGTGATTTACATGAATGTATTTACTTGTTTTTTTTCACAATCCTTTCAAATTGTTCATTTCCTTCCATGTCTATATTCATATAACATACCGATATGCATTTTTTGTGTAGTTTCTTTTTAATTCAAACTCGAAATATTGTATAATGCTGTTTTTAAAATATACTAAACTGAATACTAATGTAAATGAAGTTTCTTTTTTCATTATTTTTAAAATATTTTTTTAATATTCTTTACAAAACCAATATAAAATTGATGCCAAAAAGCCAGGATGTCCAAATGATAACAAGATTGTTTGGGCATCCTCTGTCAGCTCCTATATTTTCCACTTAAATCATCCAAGTGAAAAGTATCTTTAAAATGGATCTATCTGCTTCGCATATTTGTTGACGTCAAGATTTACCACCTTTTCCAGGAAGATGACATTTCGATCAAAGAGAGGCTAATATTCGTGAAATGACAAAAACGTACGGGTTTGAGGCGACACAATTCCATGCATTTACTTTACATGTAAAAAGGAAACATGACTCCTCAAAATCCAGTTATTGTTTGGCGAGGATGTTCATTTTTAAATGCAGTGCTCCATAAGCTTTCACAAAAATAGGTACTAGGAAATTAATTCAACTAGCCAAAACAAAAATTGGAGCATGAAACTTTAACCGAAAGAGCAAGAGCCATCTTTTGCATAAAATGGCCCTGTAATTATATCAATTAATTATCTATCACCCTCTTTCCAATTTCATATATCAAAATAAAGTAGACACTTAGTGCTTTCATGTTCTATAATGAAATTTCGTTTTGAGAATCCAAATATTTGAAAACAGGCTTTGAGAAATTGCAATGTTCTTGAAATTTGCAGAAAATGTGTGTATTTGACTACCTTCAGCAAAGAATTTAAATATGAGCACAGCCCACGATCCAAAAAATAAAACATATGTTTTTTGATCTTCAAAAATAGGCCTTTCATTATGTATTGGCATATTTTGGATCAGAGGTTGTGCTCTATATGAAATATTGAAAAAACGCTTCAACTTTAGGTCATTTTCAAAGGAATTTACAGGATATGAGGAAAATGACGCATTTTATGACGTCATAATGCATTGACTAGATGTGAAATTACGTCACAATTAATAGATACGTGGTCACCAACAGTCCAAGTGATAAATACTGCATTTGCAACCTAAACTGAGCGGTTTTGACTTTTCAGAAATTCTCAGGGCCAAATAAAGCCAAAAGTGGCTCTACCTCTTTATGTCTCATTGCCAATTCGTTAAATCTGGGTCATTGGTTCATGCCCTAGTTTGCTGCTTGTATTGCTTGTTATTTACTGAAAATAAACTGCATTTGTAGAAACTCTTCACTATTCATCAAACGTTTGCAGAAGATTTCATCATTATATAAAACTGTAAGGGGACACGCCTTTAAAAATCTTCAAATATCTGATGTACTACATGTACAGATGCAAGGGGATTATTTGATTGACACGCAACCGAATAAAGTTTTATCTGCTGGAATGGACTAGTTACTCTGACATTTGTCAATGTTTATATATTGAGTCTAAATATTACTCAGAAATCATTGATAATGAACTGTAGTTAGTTATTGCACAGTATTTCCCACATAGACTTTTTCTTTAGGAATCACAAATAGACCAATGCATTATACAACGACTGCTCTGAATTTCAAAACTGAGTCATATACAAAGAATGTTACGGCCTTCCCTTATCTCCGAATGCTAATACTGTAAAGTCGCATATTTTCGTGAGGACAATATTTCGAAAAAAAATCCTGGTTCGTGGGGATTTGAATTCGTGATTGTAAAAATTGTTGAGTTATGTCTGTAACATTGTAAATTTTGTGGTGGACATGTATTCGTGGATCTTTTCATACCTCACAAACAACAAAAATAACCCCTCACGAAAATTTGTGATTTAGCAGTATTGATAAGAAATATTGGTAATTGTTAATCAATTAGCAGATGAAATATGTGAGCTCAAATATCAACCCAAATTCAAATGTGTGTACAAACACAAAAAAAAGCAGCCGACTTCGAACCCAAGTTTGGAGAATATAATATTGGACCACCATCCCCATTCATTGTATAAGAAACCTTAACACATCACGTTCACAACGAATGAACAAGATAATTGAAATTAAGTGGAATGCAATTAAAATTTAAGTAAGATTCAATTTAACAAGTTTTGATTTGTAATCTGGATATCGTTGTTTTTCTGCCAGATCCGTATGTCGGAAATCCTTACGATTTTTATTTATTTATAATATAATGACCCGCTGCTGTGTAACAACACAAAGTGTATATATGTGATTTTTTATTCTTTTGTAAATTAAATATTCTATAAAACCGGTCGTTATAATATATGACATACCGGTAAATATTCACGAACTTGATATAGAATATTAAATTAAAATAATGAAGTTTACATCCATGCATAAAAAGGATATTACATGTGTATAAAAAAAAGCATATTCTTTTTATTCTCACCCATTGCAAGTCTTAGTACATGTATCAATAAATTCTTGAACAATACACATTTCCGTGTAAGATAAAACATAAAAGCAAACACATATCAATCAATTTGAAAGCAAATTTGGGTTTAAGATTATACATATTCATTACACAGCATTGCATCTTAAATAAAAGATTTTTTTTCTAAAAAAAAAAATGAAAAAAAAAAATAAAAAAACAGATATGCATATAAAGGACATTTTTGAACCATGTTTTAGAGATATGATTAGAGATATGTTCTCCCTTCTTTTCACTTCAGAAATAGCGTTTTATGTACCGAAGCACAAACCTATTTTAAACAACTACAAAAGTATTTCAGCTCTATAAAGTACGTTCTGATTGTCCTTTAAAGACAAAGTGGGATTTCTCTCTAACAAACACATGCGTATTTTATTTGTATCAATAGTGTGTTCGTTTGACCCTAGAAAATGTCTTGGGCACGACATCTCCATAGAATTCCATACCTCCTGGATTATTTCAGACTCTTTCAGAAAGAAACTGTCATCTTCATCTGTGATTTTAATGTCCATGCATGAAAAACCCATATCGTATATAATTCCCTTGTGAAAGGTTTCTGTAATTTCCTTTATCATATCCTCCACTCTTTTCCTAATTTTCCTGACGCATTCGTCTTTCACTGTTTCGTCACGCGTAAAAACTTGCAGTTGGATTGATGTTTTGCTGACGGCGAGGGCAAAATAATGTCCAGCATCTTCTGCTTTGTAAAATGCAGCATTTTTAAAAAATGACTGTTCATCGAAAACTTCCCATTTGTTTAAACACTTTACCACCAATCGAAAGAAGAAAAAATGAGGTAAATAAGATTTGAAGAAGTACACCATCATTGCTGATTTTTGTTTTCGGTTGATAGCATCTTTTTTGTCATTAGGAAGGTCAGTTCGGTTCATACTTGGAATGTAATACATCTCTTCCCCATCGGTAACGTTTACCCGTGCTTCAATTCTTGTCATCAAGCCAAGTTTGTCCATGTACAGTAGAATTTCATTTTTATGTTTTAAATAAGATTGCCATAAGAAATCATGATGTTTTTCATTTTTGCCACTGACATGCAGGTCTTTGATATTTTCCCATACTTGTTCCATGTACAGTCCAGTTATTCTCCCAGTATTAACTAGTTCGTTTGTGTTGTCTTTCCGAGCAAAATGCCGTTCGTCAGTTATGATGTATTTGAATGCATCAACAAACCATTGCACATCAATGATAATGGTATCCTTTAGTTTATCAGCAGAAAAGAATATGATTTTTCCTATTTCGTGCAAGAAACGGAGAACATCATTGAGGTCATCTTCGTCTATTGAAAAAGATTTTGCCGCTTCTTTCAATTCTGACCACTTCAAGACTTTTTCTCCGTTTGCTTTCTTCTGGTCAAGACTTTTCTCAAGTTCAAACCATTTCAAGGGAACTTCTTCACCCCAATGTGGTAGCTTTTGTACAGTTTCTACGATACAGTTCTTAACACGATCAATTGAGACTTGCTGTTTTGGACTCAATGCTTTTGGCGGACATTCTACTTCAAAATATCTGTATGGTAATATCAGTCTTTTCAAGGTTTGATTTGTAGATAAACTCGCTTCTAATTGGCCATAAAATGCACCCGATAATTGCAAAACTCCGCCCTGCAAAGATAAAAGGAAAATAATCAAATAGCTCTTTACCAAAAACCAAACGGATGATAAATCTAAAATGCTCATTTACGAGATGTGATCATTTGTGATATGTTGTGTAATTATAATAAAACTATTTTTAAAGATATGACCTTAGTTAAATCTTTGTTAATACATAATGAGTCAAAAAGAAAATCAAAGGTTCGGGTCTATGAAGTAAACGTTAAATGTTACTTCAAAAGTAATGATTTGGTATTAAAATTGGCTCCTTTTACCCTGGACATTCATAATATTATTACTAACATTTGTTCCATATCCTTCTTGTCCCAAAATGACGATAGAATTCATTAAAAAATTGGCAGATATTTCAGAATCAGTGTAAGACATTTCAGTACAAAAAATCTGTTTGCAACCAGCGTGCAAAATCTAAATTTAACTGTATTGTAATAATTTCAAATTTTAAATTAATTTACTTCCTTTTTTCGTTGAATATAGTTACAAGTACAATGTAGTTAAATTCGTATTGTCCAATCCCAAATCAACGGTAACTTCATTGAAAATAGATTAATGTCTATTGTCCTAAGAGTCCATGATTATCCTACATATTACTTTGTAGAAAATATAAAGACTTTATGTATATATAAACTATGCTTGTTGATAATTAAGAACAAGTACGGTTCTTACCAGCTTGTCTTTATGGGAGCCAACAAGAATTACCGGGTCATGATTGACATTCACTGTGGAGTCTTTGATTGCTGTTGTGTCTTTCGGATCCGTTTGTATTATTCCATCATTGCAGTATGTATTTATTGTTTGCAGCCAAAAATGGAAGTAGTCTTTTTAAAAAGAAATAGCGATTAATAAATACAAAAATTCAATAAATTTCTTATGCATGATTAGTTTTATAATTCAAATTTTACTAATAGTTAATCCTTTTATCATTGCATCAATATGACAGACGTTTTTGATACGAATTGATACATGTACTCCATTAATCATACACTGAATGGGAGATCTTCTAATCCAGATCATTTAAATATTCTAAAAATGAACACAACAACGCAGCCTCTTAATTTGGTTATTTAATTGATATTCACCTCTGTACGTCCAGGAGTGAAATAAGGAACCTGTTGGGTTGTGACGATCTGTGTCGTACAGTCGACATTCTTCCTTCAGCTTCTTGGACATGTCAACAACCACGATGTAGAACGCTCTCCTTGACAGGTATACCTGGTGACATGCGTAGTACGCCACTTGTCCGGCAAAGTCCGTCATACTTATCAATTTGTGGTCAAGATATTGGTTTTCACTATTTGCTTCCTCGGGACAAAAATCTGATTGAGGACGTAAAAAAGTAAAAAGAGTTTAGAATAACAAGGAAACTCATTTACTGAGTACAAACATGACAAAATGTCTCTTTGAAAGTTTCGAAAAACTTCAAGAACAAAGTAACGACTTTCTAGTTGTATAATTTGTTTTTTAGCATTCACAATGTATTAATCGAAATACTATCAAGTGACGCTAATCGGGTTTTAAATGGTAGTAGAACGCAATTTCTGTCTTATTAGCTGCTTTCAGTCAACTACGCTTGCTTTTCAAGACTATATGATTAACTTATGAAACGTATAAAAAGATTTATACGTATAACTTACAATCAGGCATTTTTATAAGAACGACAAATTTTCTGGTTTCACTGATTTAGTGGTAAATTAGAGCCCTGTTAATCGCATGCATATTGCATTCGAAACTGTAAAGTTACATGCTCGTTGAAGGTAAGTTTAGGGTTGTGCAGTTGGTAGGCAGTACTATATTGAGAGTCGGGATTAAAGGATATAAACAAATTAAAGTAGAATAGTCAACATACGGAAGTAGGTATGAGATATCAAAAAGAGGAAACTAAACGCAGACTTACAAAATATTTAATAAAGTAATCTTCTCTTCGCGGACACCTCCCGTACTATGATGTTTAACACGCTTAACATATTTGCAATGACATCACCATATATTTGTTACATTAAAGTTTTAGAATTCAGAGAATTTAAAACTAACTATACCAATCTGGTTATATTATATGAATTTTAATTCATAACGATTTGACATTTTTAATTTGTTTTAATTTTTATGAAAATAATTCCTTATTCTTAATTTCAAATTCACTATATTTTATTTAGTTTTCTTCAAAATATTTTAACTTTTATTTCTTTTTCACATAAAAATATACTCTTTCGGATGTCAGTAAAATGTGGAATTTCAAGCAATCTGTCACCTATCGGAAATCAATTTACTCATGACAGATTGTGAATCAATTATTTTATCTACTAAATAAACTGCTAATTTTTTTTTGTATTTCGGCCTTTTTGTTCGTAAATTATTTGCGAGATTGGTTTGACACATAGCTATGACATAGGTATTAAATTATTTGTACGATTTAGAATCTTATTTACTCTGTTTCGGATTCACCTAATCTTCCTATTGTTAAAAACTCAGAACGGAAATTTAGCTAATTGACTTCATCACCTTTCGGCTCTTTGATAATGTAAGTAATCAGTGTCAAGCCTATCAAAGGAAATTGCCGACTTACCTGTAATAATTTTTGTAACAAGCATCCTGATTGGTCAAGAGTTCAATTCCGAAGAAGAGTCCGGATAGATTGTGAATTTAGCAAATTCACTTTCTATCTTGTGACTCTACAATAAACAACATTCAACTTTAATCGGAATTGTTTCTCTTTGCCAATTTAGGTAAGCTTGTGTTTTTATTTTTTATTCAAATGTTAAGTTAAAGTTTAATTTTGATTTTCAATATAATTATTTCAATTAATTAATGTTTTATGATTTTTCTCTAAATATTTTTGATGTGGAATTAGGATAAACTAATTAGTTCATTTGATTTTTACTGAACTTTGAAATATCTGAAATGCTTACAAATAATCAATTATAATAAATTGTTTCTTTCATTTAAATGTTAGTTAATGTTTAAAATTATATAACAACATTAATAGCAATCATTTTTTTTTTTTTGTTGAATTTTTTACGAAATAGTGTTTTGGGAATTTTTCTATCTTGTGTAGATTTTTGGCAATTTAATTTTACCGCTCATGAGTTATTTTCCCCGTTCAGAACTCTCTAGTCATAGAAGGTATTTAAATTTTTCCGAACTTTTGTAAACAATGTCTATTGAGTTTATCGTTTGTAAGTTTTCTGATTTTATTGTCAACTTTTGATATTAAACTTTTGTAACTGTAAGAACTAAGTTAAGCGCTACGCATCAATGATTTCACGTAAACGATCGATCTTTAGTTTCTGTTTTGTAGTCAAACTTTGTAATAGCGGTTTTCGCTACAGGTCGTTTCAAAAGTTATTTAACTATATCACATTGTTAATTTCGATAATTACTTATATTTGTTTATTATGATTTTTTTTTTGGTTTAACAACTTTTATAACTTTCACTTTCTATCTTGTGACTCTACAATAAACAACATTCAACTTTAATCGGAATTGTTTCTCTTTGCCAATTTAGCATTACAGTAGAAAAAGCGAGTAGCTATCCTACCAAGCTAATTTCCCCAAACTTCACTGACGAAAAGTCCATTGTGAAATATTTACCACTAATGAACATTCAAATATAAAAAAAACGAATAAAGGACAGGTTAAAATAATTGCCATCCCTATGCACCCGCTAGTGCAACAGTAAAATCCGTTTGGAATCAAGACAAAGAAAGCCAATCTATAATGTGACGAAGTTTTAGGGATCCCTTACAAAATCCTTCGCTATGCTTTGTAAAACAATGTGGTTTTAAGGAAGTCAGGTATAAAGATTTAACGGGTAATGCCAACTTATTTTGTGTCACATTTGGGTTATAAATAAGGAAATTTCTATCTTTAAAACATTTTGTAAAGATCTCAAAAGTGAAATAATCGAACTGAAATTTATCAGATATATGTACAAGTATTAATTTTTTATGATGTTGTTCAAGCAAACATTTTGCTATCCATGTTAATCATATTTGATTCTTTTTTGACATATTTCGAAATCATCTTTGACGGACATTTGGATTGTTTCGAATTTTCTGTATTTGGATAAAAAAAACTCATTGCACGGAAATAATTTATCATTTAGTAAATTCAGAGACTCCTTAAGTTTTTGCTACATGTATAACCGAGTTTTATTGTATCTGATAAGACGTCACTCTATTTTCTTTTTAATACGTTTATGTTTATCAACTCAGAATACATATATCTGTGAGAAACAAAAAGTTACCTTTTAACTTGTTGTCTTCAATAACAAACAGATCTTCATGGACCTCAAGACCTACGGTTGATTTAGTTGGCGGAACGTCATTTGTGCCTTCTGCTCCATGACGCTGTTTCAGAAGAAATGAGTTTTCTGACCCTGCACTATCCTTATCTGCTCTCTTTCTTTTTTGAATCTTTCTAAGAAGAGTTATTTTCTCTGCATTTGCACCATCTTTATGTTTTCTCGCCCTTTCGTGAAGATTTCTGAGAAGAGTTGTTTTTCCTGCGCCTGCACATCCAACTATCATGCCTCTAGCTCGAAACATTTTTACGCTTTTTTGCTTGAAGTTTTTCACAAATCTTTCTCTAGCATGGATATCCCATCCAAGTATTTCTTCTGGTATATTTACTTAATAAAAAATCATAAACATAGTTGAATAATTCTCTGCTGAATGTTTGTTTAAAACTTTAAAAAACTTTTATGATACAAAAAGCAGAAGTCACTGCATCTTAGAGTTCAAAAAATTAAACTTTAACTGTTCAACATGTAAGAAAAAACTAAGGATGAAAATACATTATAATGTCGTTATACATGAAATTATTAGATAAATGAAGAAATAAAAGGATTTAGATGTAATAATACATAATTATACAATTTATCTGAACTTCATGTACATTGTAATTTGTATACATATACATGAGAATGCATACTTTCTTAATATAGATCCGTCAATTGACGGAATTGAAGCAATTTGTAAAACCGCTTATTACAATTTCAGTGTACAACTTCGCGTTACCAATTCTATATATACCACATAAAAACACAGAGGCACAATGGCCTTAACGGTAACATAAGTACAACAATTATAAGGATCTATTCACGGATAAATAAACCTTAGTTGCACAAAAAAAGAAATAGTTTAATTATGATTAACAGAAGAATTAGTCTGCAACTTATCTGTCTTTCATTTATCATTATAACTATGAAACTATGAGCATTACATTTCTATTTTTTAATAGATTTTTACTATGAAATAATTAGAACCGTGCCCTAACACTAGAACCTTGTCCCTGGGGCAATAAATTTCACAAAATTTGAAAAGACACTCTTGTTGATCAAACCTCCGTACAAAGTTAGTTTCTTTAAACCCATGTGCAGATACAAAGTTTTCAAAGAATTCATTTTTACCACTTATTTAATATATCATCAATAGAGCCCCAACCTAACCACATATCACTCAAATTCAATATTCTTGAAGAGACACTCTTGCTCATCCAACTTAGTATTTGGTCAGTTTATTTAATATCCACGAACAGAGAAGATTTAAAAATAAAAGCATTTTAAAAACATATGACCAAGGACACTAGTGTAAAAATGTAAATGTTTTAATCCGGCACAATGAACAAAGCGTCTCCGGGTAGATAAAATATAACAGGTGTCAAGGACTTTAGAGTCAAAGACGAGACTAAACATTTATCTATAGACAATACAAATAATTGATATAATCGAGTGATAAATAAAACAAATCTATTGTAAATATTATGTTATTGTATGTAATTTGATTTTTTGTGTTAATAGTTCACTTTCGGCTGGCTTTCGCCAAGACAGCCACGCTGTGCTCTCGTCCGCTTATTAGCGGAGACTGTCCCCTTTAGTAGTAAATCTGTTAAAGTTGCATATTAGGAATTCCATCTTATACAACAGAATAATAATAGCACAATTTAGATGATTATAAGCCAAGCGAGTTCTACCTATCGATTTCCCTAACTGTCTACGAGAATTCCCAAATTTCAGAAAACAAGATGTCCAAGGGCCTTGAATCGCTCTTCTGATAAATTGTACAACCTATCACTTGTTTTTGAAGCCTCTAACCCTAAGTATCCTAAGACCAAAATTGCATCACCACAAAGTGATACAGCACATACAGCACCACAAAGTTTGATGATTCTTAGCCAATTAGGACTACTTCTTGGTCTATAGTCTTGGAAAACCCAAACTGCATCAAATGACACAGTTTGATTAATCTAAACCAATAAATACCTAAGATACTTAAATATAGCCATAAAATGTCGAAAGTAGGTCACTGTGACCTACTTTCTGGTCGACATTCTCCGAAAACCCAAGATGCATTAACTGACAAAGTTCGATGATTCTAAGCCAATAAGTACCGGAAATACTTAAATATAGCTATAAAATA
The DNA here is from genome assembly GCA_003671525.1 of Saccostrea glomerata. NCBI lineage: Eukaryota > Metazoa > Mollusca > Bivalvia > Ostreida > Ostreidae > Saccostrea > Saccostrea glomerata. Next base: position 131,636 of record PRKT01000763.1, read on the forward strand.
TCGAAAGAAGGTCACCGGGACCTACATTTTAGTCCACATTTTTCAGAGTCCAAAGATGCATCTGCTGACTAAGTTTGATAATTCTTAGCCAATAAATACCTGAGATATTCAGAAGTAGGTCAATATGACTTACTTTTTAGTGCACATTCTCTGAGAACCCAAGATGCATCAACTGACAAAGTATGATGATTCTAAACCGATAAGAACCGGAGATGCTTAAATATAGCCAAAAAATGTCGAAAGTAGGTCAAAGTGACCTAATTTTTGTTCGTCACTCTCCGAAAACCCAAGATGCATTTACTCACAAAGCTTGATGATTCTAAGCCAATAAATACCTAAGATACTTAAATATAGCCATAAAATATTAAAAGTAGGTCATCGTGACCTACTTTTGGTCGACATTCTCCGAAAACCCAAGATGCATCAACTTACAAAGTTTGATGATTCTGAGCCAATAAGTACTTGAAATACTTAAATATAGCCATAAAATGTCGAAAGTAGGTCACCGTGACCTAATTTTGGTCGTCTCTCTCTGAAAACCCAAGATGCATCAACTGTCAAAGTTTGATTATTCTAAGCCAATAAGTACCGGAGATACTTAAATTTAGCCACAACATGTCGAAAGTAGGTCACCATGACATGAATTTTGGTCGTCACTAATTCAACTCCCAAGATGCATCAACTCACAAAGTTTGATGATTCTAAGCCAATAAATACCTGAGATACTTAAATATAGCCATAAAATTTACATTCATTCAAACTTACATATTCTCTATAATACAATTCTCTACAGTCATATATTAAAATTTCTTTTTGGACAAATATTTTTTGCATGGGAACCGGGACTATGTTTTTGGCGTCATATTAGCAAATGAGACACCAGCATGATTTTAACTGACCAATTAGCTGAATGAGTATTGAATTATGGGTTACTAAGAATACTACAGGAATTTTACTCTTGAAAAAAGGAAAATCTTGTGTTAAATGTTAAAAATATTATTCTCATGCTTATAGTCACAAAAAATTCATTTGATAAATAAACGGCGGAGGTCTAGGTTTCTGAAAGTCATACTGCAAAAGTATGGTGTGTCTGTATTAATTCCTTTGTTGTACTATCGGTGAATACAATTGCCAAGTGAATTCCCTGGCCGAACACGTGATCACGAACGTAAACAAAGTTTTGTCCATTTAAATACATAAGAGATGCGACTACTTTTCTTTACCCTTGAAGCGCTGGTGTTCTAAGCTAGACTTAAACTACATTTTATTAAACATTTTTATTTCTATTTAACAACACATTAAAAACGCCCTTAAAATCTTTCATAGTTTCTTATTTTTGTATTTTGTTCGTAAGAACATTTTCTTCTTATTTTGCAGTCCATTAAAGCTGAACACTACTCGTAAATAGGCATAGTCCGCCATATTTCTCGTTCTTCAACGCTGTCCCTACAACTCGCATATAGAAGGAGCAGATCGCTACTCAGTTCAATGTATTTTACAATAGAGATCCGATGTGTGCAGACGTACATCTTATAAGGCGTGCTTTACTCAATATCGATGAAATTATCAAATTTAACGTATTTTTTTCCAAAACAGGACACATGTATTATGGAAAATACGGGTCAATACATTATTTACAAGCAGAAAATGCACATAAAAACAAGAAACAAACGTAAAAAATCTAAAACTACGATAGGAGTACTACATGTCGGCCACGAGTTTCGAGTGTGCAATCGGGTGTAACGAAAGCGAAGGGTTTATATACCCGTCTGACAGTGCCTATTTATGAGAAGTGTTCAGCTTTAACATGATCGTAGATTGACCTGAACTTCGTGCTCGAAGAAAAATTTAAACATGTATTTTGCGTAAACGTTGCTATTCATTCAACGATTGGTCAGTTGCTCGTGGTAAGATCCTCTGTGCGCAATTATACCAATAGCCATATAAGGCAAACAAAGGTTTGTCAGTGTAGATGATAATGTACATTTTTTACCAGCTAATCGATCACTAAAGTGAGCTCTAATTTTCGCCGAAAAGTATGATGTATTATTATTTTAACATCCCCTCCTTTAGCCACGCTTTGTCAGTTGAAAATCATGAAAGTCTTTCAGAAAGGTCAGGAAACATTTATTACAGGACATGTTTTCAAAAGAAACAGGCTAAAGCAATATCATGTTTACTGCCCATTTTATTTATAAAACCGGTTCTATCCTATAACCTTTGAATAGATCAACATAAACCACGTGTCCTGAATCTAAATCACAATAACGTTAGTAGGGGTGATACAGTGATCTGGAGTTTTTCCTGAAATGTTAAGATGAGAGCAGTGATTGTGTAAACATGAAAGTCTAAACTTGAGAGTGTCGAGTGGTAACGTTATATAATGATTTAATTTGGATTTAAATATATTGCTTAATATAATACAGCTAGAGCAATACAACTGCATGAATTTTACCTGTGTTATAATTCCCTAACTACATGTATGAGTGCTTTTTTCCTATTGGTTAAAATTGGCATATGGAAAACATATTGTCTTTTAAAAATACTCACAACGTTTACTGATCCTGCCATGAATCCGCTCGTCAGACACGGTACAGTGCGTGATGATGTTCAGCTGTAGTTTATCTATGAAGAGGTCGTACATCTTCTCCGGCATTCTAGGTACATACAGACATCTCTCTCCCTCACTCCTTTTATAATCCCAGGACCGGCAGTATTCTGATATCACGTCACGTGACGCTGTGGTCAGGAAAAACTCCAGATCACTGTCCTCCACAAGACACTCCGTGACGAAAGCATACATGACGTCATGTCGGATGTCGTCTGACACAAATGTTACCTCATTATTCTGGATTTCAGTGACCTCGTGCTGGAGCTGTTTTACATCAACATCATTAGACGGAGAGAGTTTTTCGAAACCCCATTCATGTAGCTTTCTCAATATTGACTTGAATTGACTTGAATCCCCACTTACAACAGAAGTGTACTTGTCACACAACAGTAAACTGTAGAGAAAACTTTTGTCGTCTTCAGAATAATTATGATATTTGCCTGAAATGAAATAAAAATAATAAAAAATAAATTCCATGGAGTTTTCAAAGCTATCATTACATTACAAATCCAAATGTACGACGTTTTTAATTTATTTTTAAAACAAAAAAGATTTTTTATGCACGATGAAATTAATTTACACAACATTACCAAGACTGACGATATAAATTATACAGTTCATAAAAAATTATATAATAAACTGCACACTTTATTACAATTGTAATGTTTTTATGTAATATGTACATAGTTATTTTGTACAAATTTGAAGCATCTATAATTGTACAGTTGCGTTGAATTACGTCAGTTTGGAAATATATACATGCATGATTGTAGACAAAATCCAGATTTCTGTCGTACACCTTGCATTCATATCAATTTAAATCAATTTTTTTAATGGAAGAATTAAAAAAAAAACATCCACTGTATTTTTTTCTAATTAATTTACAATACTTATTAATTATGCATACAATTAGTTTATGGACATATGAGTGCTTTTTTTCAAAACTATTGTAGCGGACACATTTGCAAAATGCACGCAAAAAAATGCGTCATGAAAAAAAATTCTCTTTAATTCTGTAAATTGTAAAAGAACGCCTGCAAAAATTCTCAATGGTATCTTAAGAGTTTACGTAATTTGCCCACCACATAGATGACTATCCAGTAGCAGTTTGAGTCTTATATTAAGCTTAAAAGAGTTAAGAACGTGAATTCAAGCAACCAAGGTGGTGTTTTTGCATGAAAACCAATCGTGGCCTTTTTCATGTTTTTGAAGATTTTCGCCTTTTTTAACAGCGTACAATTATGATCTTTTTAAAAAAAAAATTGTCCTGTTCATGCCCCTTAGAAATAAATTTAAAGTTTATATGTTCATTGAGTGCAACTTAGCATGTATTCATACCATATGACTTGAAATTCATGCACCTTCTGTCCTACTGAAGAATTTCAAGGAAAATGTAAAGTTAATTATACAACTTATATTAGAACCTTAATCCCGAGGAGAGGGACTGAAATAAATCAATTGTCTTCTGGATTCTTAATATCTAAATATTCATTTAAATCATCAATCTAAAGTTTGGGTAAAAACAAGACAAACAGATAAACAGACAAACAGACAGGACTATCGGTCCGGACACATAAAAAAATACGAAACTTCTACATACGTGTATCTCTTATTTTCTCTCATCCTACATCAAGGGACATAAAAAAGTATTTACATTACTTGAGGACATTAAAAGATTCGTGTAACTTTTTATGACTTTGTTTCTTCAGATTAAATGATATTTTCATCTTTAATTCGTTTATAAAACTAGGATTGACTTAAGATGAACCCATTTCCTCCAAAGAGTTCAACAACGCTTGAATATACACAAACTGAACCTCGATATTTCTAATTTATTAAATGATTTTTTCATGACTTTGATAAAAGTTATAGCCAAAGTTAAAGTTTTTTCCTAAGTACAAAAATCTCCAAGGTCAAGGTCAAAAGTTCAAGGTTGTTGGTATCAAATGAAAGGTCTTTCCACAAACAATATATATCTCAAGTATTAATGTTCTGGTGTATACTGTTCAAAGATATGGCCAAAGTAAATCCTTAAAATTTTTGTGTAAAAGTGGTTGAAACTCCAAGGTCAAAAGGTCAACTTTGTGGTACCCCCAAAAAGGTCTTGTCACAAGGAATACACATGTGAAATATGAATGTCATAGCTCTTCTAGATCAAAAATTATGGGCAAGGTTAATGTTTTTTTTCGGACAAACAGACATAGAAACAGACAGACAGACAGACGGACACGACAAAAACCATATGCCCCCGAAACTTCGTTTACGGGGGCATAAAATTGCTCCCATGTCCAGAATTGAACACTGGTGCCCTGCTTGGGTGTCTGCGACCTTACCGATTACGTTACGACTTCTTGCTGAGGAATGTGAATTTAAAATCATTTAATTTATAGAAATTGATGGAACAACCAGTTCACCTGTTGTATCGAGGAGCTGTGATGTTATATATCTGGTATATATTTTATATATTCTATGTTAGTTGCGCGGATTTGGGGGACAGACTAATTAATTACACATCTCCTATCGGGATTATGACAATTATCAGAGACGGGCACCTGTTCCTGTGTCACAGATTTGAGATCGTTGTAAATTCTCTATCTAGAAACTTAGTAGAATGATTTTGAATTAATATCATAAATTTAGAAAGCTAAAACCTAATATTTTCTTCAAGAGGCATATATAAACGATTTATTAATTCTTGTAAAATGAATTTAAAATAATGCCTTTCAAAAACTAAATATCCTGCAGTTTTGACAATTAAGAAAAGAAATATGATCAGTAATACTTGGGATCTTCTACAAATGGTTTAAATAATGTAAAACTGTCTCGTCAATCAAAACTAAATAATTCCATGAAAAAATACTCGTATAAGCACTAAAGAATGTTATGCGGCATTTATTTAAATTTTGAATCGGTTATCGAATCATCATTTTTTATCACTTGAAGAATTTTTGTTTTTCTAAATGTAACTAGAAAATTAAAAATGATTTTGAATAAGTCTCATATATTCTATAAAATTATAATAATTACTTTGACATATTTTAAGGTACCCGAATTTCTCGATAAGTAAAAAACAATTAAGATTAAAGAATAAATATTTATTCAAATTATTGCTTCATTATTAAGGAAAAAATATCTGATTATAAAGTAATTCGCTAGTGAAAAAAATCGCTTAATTTAGACTTAAATATCCCTGAAAGGTGTAACTAAAAATGATTTTGAATAAGTCTCATATATTCTATAAAATTATAATAATTACTTTGACATATTTAAGGTACCCGAATTTCACGATAAGTAAAAAACAATTAAGATTAAAGAATAAATATTTATTCAAATTATTGCTTCATTATTAAGGAAAAAATATCTGATTATAAAGTAATTCGCTAGTGAAAAAAATCGCTTAATTTAGACTTAAATATCCCTGAAAGGTGGCGGAAAGGTCACTTAAAGACGACAGAAAGGCCACTGAAAGTCGACAAAAAGGTCACTGAAAGTTTACGGAAATGTGTCCGCTGAATGGTGACCGAAAGGTATCTGAAATGTGGCTGAAAGGCAACTGAAAGGTCACTGAAATGTATGTGCCATTCAGTGGCTGAATGGCTACTGAAAAGATAATGAAAGCCACCTTTCAGTTTTAACTGAAAGGTCTTGTTTCTTCCTGTGTTAACCTTATGTAAAATCATCTTGGAGTAGTGTAGATGATTCTGAATTGTTTAAATAATAATCAGCTAAGATTGTCAAGGTCAAGAAAGGTTTTACAAAGCAGAAAATCTGGTAAATGGCAGAGTGGCCAAAGAACGATGTGGCCCATGGACCTTTTGTAGAAAAAATTTTCTTAATATAGTGATATACTTTATCATTTTTTGTTTTGCATGGGAACTCTTTGTAGAAGGGTAGATGAAATTGTGAAAAGAGTTAGAAGAAAACTACGACAACGACAGACCTTTGGCTTAGGTGAACTAGTTAAATGTAGTTACTCTTGGTGGAAGGATAGATGACATTGTGAAAAGGGTTAGAAGAAATTAAAATAACGACGACAGACCTTTGGCTTAGGTAGATAAATGTAGTTACTCATGGGCCAATTGGTAACATTGAACTTGCAGTGACTGATTGAGATATTTTATTTTATGTATTAAATTATCCCAGCAGGCACACAGCATTGAATAAACTTTGAATCAACGATGTTTTTCTATGTTGATTCAATATTGATTTTATGTTAGATTTTGAAAATTTGTATCAACGTCGAAGTCTTAACATTAAATCAACATTGATAATCAACGTTGATTTTATGTTGAAAAACAATTGATTCAACATTTATTCAATTATTTATTTTGGAAAGGTGTCATGTAGTTATAATCCAACATGATGTAAATAGGTATAATAGTAAGTATTATTTTCATATGCACCTCATAGATAATATTTAATGTTGTGGTAATACATCGTTACTCTTTCTATTCTCTGTGTTCAATTTCTTCATTCATGATCTGCAAATAAAAATCCTTTCTAAAAAAAAAAAAGAAGCATAGCTTTATACTTCAAACTATTTTCCATGCGGTTCTAATGTTATTGTTATTTATGAAAATCAATATTACAAATTTAAAACTTTCTAAAGTGAAATTTATAGCATAGGGTCGGGACCCCTTAAATGAAAACATACGGTATATCACTATATGAAAAAAAAATGTATGTTGTAAACAGTAAGTGTTTAATATTCTATCAATGGTTAATTGTCTTACAATAATTTTCACTAAAATACATTTTATAAATCAATCATGTTACAGAACCCGAGCTTTTTCAAACGTTTTGTATTTTCATATGTGGTAATGAAATAGTCCAGAACATGAAACCATTCCAAGGTAAGATGGTATGCATTTCGACAAATTATGTCTCTTCAATGATACTCTGATTTGCCGAAGTGTTTTCTTTAAAGATTATTTTTTTAATCAAATCTTGATGTTGATTCCTGAGGGTTGTGTTATGCTGTCTTTTTTTAATATTTTCAGGATGTCCTACTGCGTTTTCTCTTAATTCGTACTTTGGCAAATTCATACTGAATTCATATTTATCACTGAATGTGTAAAATTTCTATATTTACCATCTTTGTTAGTTATAATAGTTAGTAATGATATACGGTAGTGTGCCTTTGTCAAGTCTGACCACGTTATGGTCCGACAGTGTTATAGTCCGACACTATCATAGTCCAAATTATCTATCAGCGAAAAATAAGATTGGCCCGCTCAGCGAAGGCGTTCGACGTTGAATCAATGTTGGCAATTCAACTCAATTTGAACTCAGTGTTGATTCAACGTTAAATTTTCAACTTTGAAAAGTCAATCAATATTGTATCTAGATTTATCAACGTCTAAACCCAACTTCAACTAATATTCAACGTTTAAACAACGTTGTGTGCCTGCTGGGATAATCCTTTGTTAAACTGAGTGACTTTTATTTGAAACTGCCTCAAAGTGTTTTCAATTTGGTACTTTATGTTCCCGTGTTCTGAATGAATAGAAGGTTTATTTTTCCTAGTCTACATATTCCCATTTAAACCTGTCTCTGTCCTTTGTTGTAGTTTGGGAGGAAGGGAACATAAGTCGTTCAGACTTGAGTCTACACTTTATCATGAAAGTTTTACGAAAGATTTCGATTTTCTGCCACCGTTTTTTAATGTCCTTCTCAAAAAATGTTTCACTTATATGGAGACTCCAAAACTTGCCGGTGGAGAGCTGCAAATTTCTCTCGAATACTCGGCACTCAAGGCCATTGATCAGGAAGGGATCGATCTCTTTCGTGCCAGCACCTTTTGCGACACCGGACCTCGCTTAATAAAGTCTTATCCAAAAGACCGATCTCAACCTATCATATTGGATTCCAACCCACGAAGTAGGGATCAACTCCATACGCTTTAACTCTAGAGCATAGGCTCTTACCACTGCGCCACGCGGGCACCCAGCACAGTGCACCTATTGAATAGATGGTGTAATCCACTGAATATTTTTAAAGTAAACTTATATACAAAATATATGATATCCTCGCATTGGATATCATTCATTCTCCGCTTTTTTTTCATTATTGACAGATTGATCCTATAAGTGTATAAATTAGTATCTAGGTATTTAGGTGTGAAAGTTTGTGAAATTGAGCATTTGATACAGATGAGCTAAAACAAGATATAACAAGAAAACATTGATGTAATCATCAATTGTCGCCCGTGAAATATATAACGCACCCCTACTAATGTTATTGTTATTTAAATTTACATCACGTGGTTTCTCTTGAACTAGTCAAAGGTCATTAGGTTCGCAGTAAGGATAGTGTTCACACTTATAGTCTGTTTTCTATATACAACTCAGATCTTGACAAACCAGTTACGAGCAATTCCTTTATACAGTTAAAGATACACATCAAATGTTAACAAGATTTTCGTCATCATGGTTCAGGAACATTTAAAACTTAGGGTTCCATTATCCAATAAATCCATCCGGGTATGGGAGGGGGGGGGTGGAGTTATTTGGATTTCAGAGCTAGAGCTTTAAGTATATATTAAATTAATATTAAATGATACAGAAATATTTTTTTATGAATACTGAATTACATGCAATCTAAATGACTCAGAAACTCAGGACCTGGATCCCTAAACATGTCAAGTTGGTTAGACATGCAGGAAATTAACCCCCCCCCCCCCAAACAAACAAACACAAGTTCTTCTCTTTTTTCCAACTTCTTTTTATTTGGAAAGGAGGAAAGAGACCCATCCATCCTGCTTCTCAATATTTTTTTCTCCCATTTTCTTCTTTATTTTAAACCCTATCTCTAGGGTTTAATAAATTTTCCAGAGCACTTAGGATATTTTTATTGAAGGCATGGATGGTTCCAGGAATCTTTGTCCACATGAGTGGTGGGGGTGGGAGTGTTAAATACCAACACCCTTAATCAGAATCATAAAAACATAAAAATGGGGGGGGGGTTAAAAAAAACATGTATGAAAACACACACAAATCTAATTTCCTAGTCATACCTAGAATGATTTAGCAAACTTCAAAACATAACCCTTTTAAATCTAGCTGACTGTTACATGTAGGTGTCATTTGATCATGATCTTACACATACTTAGTACATCCCTGTCCCCAATGTCAAGTTTGGCTAAAAATGTTTACATTTCTTCACATTGTGCCTTTTTCATAGACCCCAAAAGCATTTAAATAAATATCTAGAATATATACATGTACATGTAAGCTCTTTTTACATCCAGGGCCGGGTTGTATCAACAGTTTATATTGATACAACCGGATCTAATTCCTTTTAACTCAGATCATACTTGAAAAAAGATCCAACAAGATGTTTTCTAAATATATGTCTTACCATATAAAATATATTTCTGTATTTTAATCTCACTCTGTGAAATATTTTGAACCCCTAGCAGTATTAGCCAAACACTTCTGGCCACAGCTCCAATGAACAGGGTTCAATATATAATCATGTCATGATATGAAAATACTTTTTAATATTAGCACAGTTTATTTCAACATCATTAATACTTGTAAGAAAAGCAGATACTGGACACAAAGAGGACATTTCTAAAACATATGAAATAAATTTATCTCTTTGCTTTTTGTAAAACAGTCATGCATATATCATTCAGATTTGTTTTTTTACATTGTGAACAAGGGAAATAACTCTTTGGGAAGATCAATTATTTTTACAGATATACATGTACATGTATATATTTTTTAAAATAGCCATTTCATTTGCGATATATAGATGTATTAAACACATTTACTCTGCTTGAGTTAAAATCAGCAGAGTTCAAAACAAGACCTTTCCCATGTTTCAAAATTAAATTTATTACATAGAATGCACAACAAATCTAAGGTTAAGGGAGATAATTCAATAAAAAGTAATATGAGCCGCAATTCAAACTTCATAAAACCTTGAAATTTGAAACTTTCATGTTAAAACATTTTTTGTGTAAAATTGCAGTTCATTACTACAGTGTTTCAATGACAGTAAAAGAAAGGATTATAAACTTCTGTTATTCATACATGTACATGTATTTACATTAGAAAGTCTTTTTAGGAAATTCTGATTGAAAAAAAATTACATCTTTTATCCTTAAAAAAAATTGATTTATACACAATATCATTACATATGATATAAATATTGCAAGCTTTATACAGTTTTAAAATAAGCCATTATACTATACTAAGCCATATACTTTTATACAACAAAATACTTAGTATTCAATGTCAATCACTTCTAAAATTGGATCAGTGCGTATCATTTCAATAACATTTCAACCAGAGAATAAAATCATTCAAAATTAATCACCATTATTTTGGGCTCATTACATTTGCTTCTGTGAGTATCTGTTTCATTCAGCAACTGTTCTTTACTTTCTGTGTAAAAAATACAAGGTCTCAACTCCAATCTTAAGGCAGTGCTGATATGCTGTCATCTTTTATAAATGCATGATCTGGATTTGAAAAAAAATTCAAACATCAATTCAAAGATTATACATGTACATACTGCAGATTCCTTATTTTTTGTGAGTACTTATTATTGCAAAATAGCTCTTAAAACATTAAATTGCAAGAATATATATTTGTGAATGGTCGGTTGATAAGGAGAATGTGCATGGGTTTCAGTACCATAAAAATAAAAGTGAAACATTTTATTTCACAAGTGATGCTACATGGCTAAAATATTCATTTGTGTTTTGAGAATTTTGAGATGTACATTAGATAAACCAATTTATTACATTTTACATTTGAAACAGTGAAATACTGTAATTTATTCATTAAATAAAATGATATTCTTTCACAGTGTGAAAGATTATCAAAATGATATCCTTTCACAGTGTGACAAATACCAGAAGTGCGAGAAAACTCGAGATTTTCCTTCCCATTACAAGGAATCTTGTAAAAAATATCCCTTGGACTGTTATAAGATTGAGGAATAAGGAATGTTGTAAAAAATATTCCTTGGCCTGTTATAAGATTGAGAACAAGTTAATAAACCATTCTGACAGTAATAAACTATATAAAGACTGCCAACATTCCCCAAATATATTAATTGCTGAAATTTATGTTTACAATGTCGTATCGACCGCTCAACTATGACGTCATGTAGCGTATGACTACATTACAAAAAAGACGTAGACAAAGGGAAAATCAAAGGAAATGTAATAAGCAGAAAATTCAATGTTTCGTATTTGAATAATATGTAATTTATTTCACTAATGAGACAAAATATCCTGTCCCACACATGAAATAATTTCCATAATCAACTACAAAAAATTGAATATCCTCAGTATACATGTGTACACTTAACTGTACTAAACAAGAGGCCCATGGGCCACATCTCTCACCTGAGAAGCTTTGACCATGCTGTTCTCTACCACATTCCCCCACTGTAATAAATATTGTGACCCAAGCCTACCACATGGGTCATAATTTGGAAAATTTAAAATCTAAACTACCCATGGATGCTTCCACATAAGTTTCAGCTTTTCTGGCCCAGTAGTAATTCCTGTGAAGAAGATTTTTAAAGTATTTTCCTATATCTTTCAATTTAAAACTTGTGTTCCCTATTGTGGCAAATCTCTGTACCACCATTGTGTTTCAATATATTAGGGATATGATGGGCGACTGGCGGACAGCATCAGAATATTGATGTGAAGAGACCTGAAAGTTAAAGCTCAGTGTTAAAAGTTAATCAACATGAAGGCAAAAGTTGTACAACATTATATATAAATTTGCATAAGAAAAGTCACATGTAAGATGCCAAAAGTAAATTTATTTGGTGTAGATGTTATTCATCATTATCAAAGGTTAAATCTTTAAAATTTGTCTCTATTAAGTGAACTTGTCCCTCCAGTATATTGCTATAAAATAACTTTTAATACCTTATTTAAGCAAAGTTTACAAAACAAATTTTGCAAAATTAAATTGTACGTGTATTTGAACAGGATTTGAACATAAAATTGTGCTATTCAGTGCTTTGCAAAAGAATATTTTTCCTCTTATTTATTAAATGTTCATGATGATAACTACAAGCACATACATTTATTTATCACAAAAATTATAAAACAGGTACACAGATTCAGGTGGGGAGGTGGGGGTTTTGACACTAGCCCCCTTTAAAACACACACAAAAAAGTTTTAGATATGATGCATATAGTTTTCATTGTTGTACACTGACAAAGTAAATTCAGAGTCAATTCTGTGTCAAAATAAGGTTATCAAATTGTTGAGAGATCTTTTTTGTGCCAGCACCTACTCTGACAAAGGACCTCAGTTTATACCGTCTCATCCGAAGGACCGTCTCCAAGTCACACAGTGGGATTTGAACAAATGATGTAAAGATTGACTCCTTACTTCGCGACTCTAGAGCAGACACTCAAACCACTGCTTCAAGCAGGGATGTGAGGCGAAAAAATACAATGAAGCTACCCCTGGAAAAATAAATGACACCTAAAAACTAAAACTATACCTGAAGCAGAATTGTGCCTACTTAAAAGTCCTTATTATCATATTATACTACTATGTGACTTAAAATGCTGTACAGCCAAGAAAAGCAATTGAAAGTTGATTTACCTATTGTAAATCATATTGATTTACAATTGATTTACAATATGTAAATGCTGACTGACCTTTTTCATACAAATTGTTAGTCCATTCTTTATACACTGAATTGACAATGGATTTTTCCACTATTTCACAATCATGACAAGGAACTTACAGCGGGTGTGACCGGTCGGCAGGGGATGCTCACTCCTCCATGGCACCTGATCCCACCTCATGTTTCAAAGGTCTATGTTTGCTCTGCTCCTATTTTGTATTGTTTTATGGACTTTGATATTGAATACTGTTCGTTATCTCCATATCCTATGTTTAAGATGAATAATTTAGCCTTTAGTATTGTGTTTGTAAGAGATATTTTATTTCGATAATGATCAATCATTTTAGTCATTAACATCTAAAATATTATAAAAATATATATTAGAATTTATTAAAGCAATTATATTTTTTGCATAAGGGACACTGACACACACCATCATGAGTGTGAAATAATTATGTTTTTAAGAATTTGACAGACTTTTTGAAATACTTTTATCACTCCAGGCATGATAATGAATCAATCAAATTACTTACTAGTACCATTCATCTGCTCAGTACTTTACAGTTCAAGTGTCTGTATGTCATCTAAGATTGTGATCAAGGAAATTTAAATAATCTTAAAGTAATATTTGGTGGCAGTTTTTTTCTATAACAATATGTTAGGGGGCGCTTTGACTAAAATCAGGGGATGCTTTGACTAAAATTAGGGTACACTTTGACCGGGACATTTTTATTAGGGGGCGCTTGGACTGGCTTCCGCTGCACTCCCTCCCCAATTTTGATTTGCAAAATAAGAGAGAGAAAGAAAGACCCAAATTTCTACAGTGTATTTTGTTCTTATTATAGAAAAATGTTCATTGAAATGCTAATGTTGTAATATATAATGAAAGAATGGAGGCGTACAAAGCGAGGGCAATCCCCCGCTCTGAAAAAAGACATTTCTCAATTCAAAAAGTAGTATTTTTTTCAAAATTTTATGGTTTATATTATCTTTTACATATCAAATTCTATATTTCATTGTTTTAATAATTTATGAATAATTTATTTTTACTCATGTTTTTAAGACATTTGAAAAAAAAAGAAAAAGCTTCATGTATGATTCGAACTCTCTCCATAGCGCAGGTTTGTTCCAAGACCAACCGCTTTAACCACTGCGCTACGAAGTATATGCACTATTGACGTCTTTCAGTGTGATTTAAAAAGACGGGTTCGTTAAGCGAACATTTTTTCAGAAAAGTTCGATTTTCATATAGAATGGGTTCAGATTCCATTTTTTGGACAAATAAAATGGATTTCACATTTACATTTCCATCATTTAAGCGTTCATGAAGAATGGAAAATTGACCCATTCATGTTCAAAATTCGTTTTTTATAGCTCTATTAAACCCATTTTCCACTAAATATGCTTAACTGTCAACTTTGAAATAAAGATTATCAAATGATAAGTCGTTCAGTAAAATAAAATAATAAAATATTTTGAAAATGACATTACTGAGAACATGATTGTAGAAAAATATAACTTTTTTGTGAATTTTGAAAATTGAGAAACATTTTGTCTCAGAGCGGGGGATTGTACACGCCTTATACGCCCTCTTTCTTTGGTTGTGATAACAAAATGAAACCCTACTTCTTTGCATATTAGGATTAACAGGTTCAGAGATTTTTTTCACTCTTTCAAAAAATTTCAGGTAATCTATAGATCTATATGAGAATTTTTTCACAGGTTGATCAACCTACAATTTTTAAAAACCACACTGCACCCTGTATCCTACTGAGTTATTTAACTAAATGTACATATTTATGTAAAACGTAAGTTATATAAACTCTTTTCCTCTCCCCCCCCCCTTTCCGTTGAAAAATTTCTAGATCCGCGCCTGAATAATAATCACCAGCTGATCACTTGAGGCTTGTTAACATTGTCATTTACCATTTCTGATCTTTTGAATGTCACATTCATTCTATATTCATTTAATTAAGCACTTCTTCATACGTTTATTACATGTATATTGCATGTAAGTAACTGAGAAATTGTGTATCTGCTATTGTAAAAAGTAAAACAGACTATAACATTTTCTGCACATTGAATCATTTTCACTTCTTTTAACACTGGGGTAAAATATTTCACAACACCAAGAACAACATAAATAATTTAGTATAATAATTTAAAAGCATTGACAAGCCCTATATATTTTTATAGCAACAAAAGATCTTTATTTTTCCAACCACGTGGAGGCATGTAAACAAAGGAAGATAACTCTAAATGCACCTGATTTAATGTTTCTCGTTTCATGTGTTTGAGGTGATAAAATTCGAGAAATAAAGACTAATTGAATCAAAATTTATGTGCAATAAATGTTCAAGTGCATGAAGGCAAATAAAATGAGCTTTACTTACATTAAATGCATAAATCCCAAAACACATTTACTTCCTGTCTAAATCTTACAGGAACTGGTGCAGATCTCGCACGGTCTCGAGGCTGGTCTCGTTAGAGGTCAAATCGACCACTCGGATGTTACGCTACACTTAACAGCGATAAAGAATATCATCCGAACACATTAGTAGGGGTGTAACGGAAACAATGGAATTGAGTCTTGATCACCAAACCCCTTTGATATCTTTAAAAAGGCATGCGTCTAATTGATGGACACGATAGTTGCGATATTTTAAGAAACACAATCCTCAACTAAATCGATCTATAGAACTTTGGGAGGTCAAAGATGTCATCCTGAAATCTAAAAACGGAAAATCCCCTGTTGTTGATGAAATCCCGTATGAAGTTTTGAAATATGATTGTGTTATAGAAGTTATTCATCGGTTATTTATGTTATGTTTTGAGTCTAATATTATACCTTCCGAATGGCGCCAAGCTATAATATGCCCTATTTTAAAAGACTCTTAACAGTGACTCAAGAGTACCACTTAATTATCGAGGAATTAGCTTATTATCAACCATTTATAAAATGTACAGCTCGGTTCTAAACAATAGGTTAGTAGCAAGTTGTTATCTGGAAGATAACAATTTGCTGGTTGACAAACAATTTGACAAACAATTTGCTGGTTGACAAACAAAATGAATTTCGCCGTGAACGCTCATGTGCGGACCACGTATTCACACTCAACAGTATTATACAGAATAGAAAAGAAACATTTGTGACATTCATCGACTTACAGAAAGCTTTTGATACAGTGGATCGCGACCTCTTAAAATTTTCACTTCTAAGTAATGGAATAGACGGAGATTTCTACAATGCAATAAAAACTATCTATGGAAACACAATATCACATGTAAGGATAAACGACATAAGCACAGATTGGTTTCAAAGCTCAACCGGGGTTCGTCAGGGAGACAATCTATCACCAACTCTCTTTGCTCTTTTTATCAACGACCTTGCAAAAGAAATTAAAAATATGAACAAAGGCATACCGGTAGGAGACATAAATCTAAGTATATTGCTGTATGCTGATGATATTGCACTATTATCCGATTCTACAGAAAATATGCAGAAAATTTTGGATACTGTGTCCACATATGGTGTAAAAAATGGCGCTTGTGTATAAATATGAAAAAATCAGCAGTAGTGCATTTCCGTAAACGAGGATCCCGCAGTGATTTCCAGTTCAAACTCAACGATAATATTCTACAATACAGTTCGGATTACAAATACCTTGGTGTTATATTCCATGAAAAGCTAAGTTTCCAAAATAATGCCGATACTTTGTCAAAAGTAGGTGGACGTGCTTTCGGAGGGATGGTTTCTAAAATTCGTTCATATAAAGATATAGGGATCTCAACTTTCGATTGATTGATTGATTGTATATTGTTTAACGTCCCTCTCGAGAATTTTTCACTCATATGGAGACGTCACCGTATGCCGGTGAAGGGCTTCAAATTTTGACCTGTACTCGGCAATCAGGGCCATTGAGCAGTGAGGGATCTTTATCGTGCCAACGCCTGCCGCTGACACGGGACCTCGGATTTTAAGGTCTCATCCGAAGGACCCGCAACTTTCACTTCAAAGTGCCGAGCGCATGGCGAAGGAACAGTTGCTACCCATTTTAACGACTAGGTCAGTCGCGGCCGAGATACGAACTCACGACCTCCCGATCACGGAGCGAGCGCTCTACCGACTGAGCTACCGTGAACGGTCTCTCAACTTTCGAAAAACTTTTTCTGAATTGTGTAGCACCAGTTTTGGATTATTGCAGTGAAATATGGGGTCTTCGAAACTATCACTGCATTGAGATGGTACAGAATCGCGCACTTCGTTACTACATGGGGGTACACAGATTTACACCGACACCAGCACTACATGGAGAATTCAATTGGAAGCTGCCTTTCCATAGACACCGCATTAACGCTGTGCGACACTGGAATCGTTTACTGACCATGGAGGACAACCGCATAACAAAACATGTTTTCCTGTGGGAACTAAATCAGTGTAACAAATATAGCTGGACGGCGCAAATTAAATCTCTATTTGAATCGGTGAATTCTGAACATGTTTATCATAGGTTATTACTATTTGATATAGTTGAATTTGAACGCAGATTACTTTTAAATTATGAGAATGAATGGCTAGTAAAGATAAAGCAACTACCTAAATTACGTATGCATAAAGATTTCAAGACACATTTTAATACTGAAAACTACCTAGAAATGAATATTCCAAAATTTCAAAGATCGATTCTTGCTCAATTTAGATGTGGAATTTTACCAATTAGAGTTGAAACTGGAAGATATAAAGGAGAATCATTAGAAGGTAGGTTATGTAATTTTTGTTCTAAAGATGAAATAGAAGACGAGTATCACTTTTTTTTATTAAATTGTAAAGAATATTCCAATTTCAGATCAGATTTATTTGCCAGTATTAGATGTAACCCAACTTTGTCTATGTCCGATCAAGATAGTGTAAATTTTCTCTTAACAAATTTTCCCAGGCAGACCTCAAAATATTTATACCTTTCATACATGCACCGACAATCTCTGTTGTATAAAAAACGCCATGCGTAATATTTGTTTATATATTTTTCATATATTTTGTTAAAAGTGACATATAGGTCCGATAGGCCGGGTGTTTGGATATTAATTGTATTAAATGTTTTTCATTGTACTGTATAACACGTCACTATAATAAACAATTTACTTACTTACTTATGTAACGTGTTTGCCTAACACTTATACTATAATATGATTTTTCTCAGGGTCTAGGGCCCCCTCAGATACCTTGCTGAGGAATTTGATTGTTGACTGAAACTTATTTACATATGCAAAATATACAGATATCGGGTGCTTCCCTAGCACGCAAATAAACGAAATAATAAATCAAACTGCTCTTAATCAATTGGGCTTCTAAGTCCGAAGCGACTTCGAGAAGCGCCCAAAGTAACAAGCAAAGCGCCAGAACGTCGCTTCTTCCAGAATACGGACTGCCTTCTTATGCAACGCTCACGTAGACTGTTACATACTAGGTAAACTCTGTTCTGCACATCGCAAAGCAATAATGACTTATGAACAGACTTACCGCTGCTGTCTATCTCCTTTATTATAGCACACGTCCTCTCTGGCACTCTATCAGTAACTGTATCAGAAACTGACTCTATCGAGTCTCGACGCCTTATATATACTACGAGTATATCACGTGACATACCCACTCGAAATGTCTGGGCACTCGGCGTTTTACGAGCTCAGGGTCCCTTCGGAACGCCCTGTCTCCTTCCCTTAATTATCTATTTCCGTTACACTTACTTACATATAGTCGGATAAAAATCGAACAAAAACGATACCATTTTAAAATTAATCAATTCCTCAATTACATGTTGGCTGCATAAAATATAAATTGAAGTTAGACACATGCATCTCCTACCTGTATATACCACAGTCTAGGAACAACTGGTCAGAGGTCAGAGTTAACAAAACACGTAAACCCCGCTCGAGACGCTTCAAACGCATTAAGACAATCGCGAGGGACGGACCCATACAAACTCTGACGTCTGCCCAGTGCTCAATACATCCAGTGCTCCTCTCTCCGAATCGGAGACCTCACTCCTCTCTAAGGGGCTAAATTTCTGCCCCACGCCACATGAGAAAAACAAGTCAGAGAGGACACCCGAGCATTCTTCCGGAGACTTCGTTTGAAGGAGCACTTCTCCAGAAAAGACTCCGAAGCAAATTCATACGACTCTTCCAAGCCAGATTTACACGACCTAGAGGAACACAAACTCTATAAGCCCAAAAGTGCCTGGGAACCTACGCCGGGCAAGTGCGGCGCGCTTGAGTCGTATATTGACGCCGTTGAGTTAGAAATAGAGAAGCTCCTTTCAATGCCAGACAAAACTCCCGACAATTTGAGTAAGGAAGAGAGATCTGCCTTATAATCATTAAAAAATCGGGATGACATTGTAATTAAGAAAGCAGACAAAGGCTCTACAGTTGTAGTAATGGATAAAGAGACTTACATGGCGGAGGCCCAAAGACAACTCTCAGACGAACGTTTCTATAAGAAACTGGACTCTGACCCTACTAAAGAATTCTCCACCGCCATTACCAAAACTCTTGACGATATGTTTGAGAAAAATGAGATTGGTATCAACGTCTATGAGACCTTAAATCCTATTCACTGTAGACCAGGACAATTCTATCTGCTTCCTAAAATACACAAAGAAGGCATGCCAGGTCGCCCCATAGTCAGCGCAATTGGACACCCCACGGAGAAAATTTCTGAATTCATTGATTTACATCTCCGTCCACACGTAGAGAATTTGCCATCCTATCTCAAGGACACCACGGACTACATTAACAAGACGCCCTCTACTGGCCTCCCAGATCATACCCTCCTCGTGACTATGGACGTCACATCTTTGTACACCAATATTCCGCACGATGAGGGTATAGAAGCCTGTAGAGAAGTCTGGGACAGTAGGTCCATACAAATTCCTTCTACCGAGTCCCTTGCCAAGCTCCTTGAACACGTCCTCAAGTTCAACAACTTCATGTTTAATGGAGAACATTACCTGCAGGTTAATGGCACTGCTATGGGTACGAAAATGGCACCGTCTTATGCCAATGTCTTCATGGGCAGACTGGAACGCAACTTGTTACTTCAAGCACCATTTAGGCCCCATAGCTGGTTGCGTTTCATTGACGATATAGAGATGAAGTGGGTGGAATGTCGCGAGAGCCTCGAGGCATTCATTACGTTTGCCAACACCTTTCATCAGTCGATTAAATTCACAGTAGACGTATCTAATTCGAAAAACGTATTTCTAGATACTACATCTACCCTGATTGATGGTGAAATCGAATTCAGTCTCCACACCAAACCCACAGATTCCCACCTATATCTTATGCCCACTAGCTGTCATCCCCCACACACTTTTAAGGGAGTGCCTAAGGGTCTAGCCACCAGAATTCGACGCATCTGTTCGTCCCCTGGCTTATATCAGGAGCAAAGTGGTCTTCTTAAGTCCCACCTATGCAAAAGAGGCTACAATGCCCGCAACGTACAAACAGCTATTGATGAGATGGCGGGACATGACAGGCAAAACCTATTACGCTACAAAGAGAAAGAAAATAGCGGTAGGGTCCCTCTGGTAGCCACATACCATCCCGTCCTTAAGAACCTAAGCGGTATCCTTCAAAAGAACCTACCAATTCTCCATTCAAACAAACGAATGGCAGAGGTCTTTAAGGAACCCCCATTGGCTGCATACAGACGCCCTAGGAACCTAAAGGACATGGTAGTAAGAACCAGACTGGACAACCCATTACCTAACGGGGGCTTTAAAACTTGCTCTGACAGAAGATGTCTTCTTTGTAAGCACAGCACTGACACAGACAGTTTTAACAGCCCTGTTACAGGCCGCAGCTACAAAATACTAGGAAGTTTGTCCTGTCATACTGACAACTGCATTTATCTCATCAGTTGCAAAGTTTGCTCCAAACAGTATATTGGTGAAACAGGAGATCTCCGCAGGAGAGTCAATAACCACCGTTCGACCATTAGGACCAAAAAACTCAATGAACCCGTTGGGGAACATTTCAACCTTGAGGGTCACAAATGGGAGGACATGACAGTAGTGGTGATTGATCATAACCCAAGATGGACAGACGCTCAGAGAAAAAGCAAAGAAAAGTTCTGGATGCACAGATTGAAGTCATTCCGCCCCAATGGTATTAACAAACTGAATGACTTCACCAGAATGAACGTAAACTAGACCCGATTCCTGATGATACCAAACAAGATTATTCTCTCAATTTAGTGTAAACTCTACAGTTAATTTGCGTCACCAACTCTCGAACAACCCACATAACTATGTATTGCTTACGCCTTTGTTAATTAATTATTAATTATTTTTTACCGATAATCAGTCCTAAAACATTTCAAATTAAAATTTATAATAGATCATAATTCATATGTTAAAATGCCCCTTCTATATTATTTTTCTTTGGTTATTCTTTATCAAGTATAGTTACGCCATTTTGAGAGAATGAAACAATGTACGATTTACTGATTGTCGTAATTAATTAGCATAATTAATTCGTTCAATTATGTAAATCGCACTTCACCCGAGTATACCCGATAGACCGGACGCATTTCATAGCGGCCCGGATTCTTTCTTTAATAGTGTTCTTAAAAATTTCCAAATCAACATGTAACTAAGTATGTAAATAAATAGTGTTTAGTAGTTTAGTAGTAGTGCTAGTTGTTTTTTGTTTCGCTTTTTCCTTTGTTCTTATGACTTTTTAACTCTTTTCTTTGTCCTGAGGAAGGGACAGGGCGTCCCGAAAATTTGACAATTTTTATTGTTCGTGTCGTTGGTCATTTTTAGTGCTTTATATAAATTTCCATCCGTGACCTTGTATCTACTTGATAGATCCGACATTTAGGATATACAGTGTTGTTGGTTTTTTTAGTGCTTTTTATATATATATATATATATATATATATATATATATATATATATATATATATATATATATATATATATATAAAACAATTACTTGCTTTAAATGAAATTGTCAGTTTCATCATTATGCCTTTACGTTATTAATAGTTTTATGTATTTATCACTTCAACATAATATATATATATCTAAAAGGCGAATTAATTTTTATTCATAAATAAATGCTAGGAATTATTTTACACTTGTTGCAGTTTTATACATCTAATTAATGCATGCAACTTTAAAAGATTTTTTAAAAAGGGTTAAAGTACCTGATACGTATTTTATAGTAGAGCGTGTTACCGGTCGATTGTTGATTTTGTAGTCCCCTGTTTAATGTTTATGAAGATTTTATCGTTATATTTTCCTTCTTACTTGGTTTTCTGTGAGGTTTGTTGTCGATGATGTAAATGTCGTTGTGTGGATGTAAACCTATACAGGATCTCACGATGTCAGGTCTCCAGTATCTCCAGAGCCACGTCACGTGATCTACACTGTCCTGTGATCTTCCTCTGTAATGTACAGGCTCCCCTTCTCTTCTTAGATCCATTAGAAATTCTTTTCTTTTATCTTCACCCTCCTTTAGGATTTGATATGAAACATTCACTGGCGAAGTAAAGGAATATAATGTATCATAACAAGTACAAAATTATACCTGCGAGTGAAAATTGACAGAAACAAGATCGAATGTGAACCCGCTTTATATATTAAAATTACATGTATGTAATGAACAAATCTATACCTAGGTATACGCCTCTCAAATCAATATTTACAAAAGCCTCCCCCCTTTCAAAAGAAAACACTGATATCTATAGATATCTGTATATTTTATATCTATCACTCTTTTGAATTGATAACTTCAGTCAGTTAAAAAATCATTTTCTATTTTGAAAGAGATTAGCACATTTCTTTCAAAAAACTTACATATCTGGTGTATCTCATCATATATCTCCGTGTCCTCCATGGTGACGTGAGTCAGTATGTTCATCTGTAGACGGCGTATCTGAAAGTTATCAAGGATACTGTCAAAACTACTGACACACTTCTCTCCAAGTTTTATGTTGTATCTCCGTGATCTCAGGTACACACTGGCTGTGTCATAACTACTGCAATAGAATGGTATATGACTCTCTATTGATGCTATCCTATACATTGTCTCATCCTTTGTGTCCTTCGTTATCTTATCCTGATCTTCCCAAAGGTAATCACGTGACTTCAGTCTGTCCAGAGTCTGCTGTGCTTCCTCACGTGTTACAGGATTATATTTATCGTACACATTCCGTCGTATCCCATTAAGCAAGTCCAGCCACTCTGTGTCAGTGAAGTCAGGAGGACCGGAGTCAGAACACAGAAAACAGAATAACACAGACACCTCGTCATCAGTCAGTGTGGAGAACTTATCTAAAACATTTGATGCGATAATATTTATCATCGTTCTTTATTCATGATAAAAAAAATAATCGTAAAATTTGATTTATATGTCTTTTTTCAAATTCGTCTGTTATTTTTTTGTGTATATAATGGTATTGTTTGTACAATATGAATCGTATATGATTATCAATATAATTTTAAGCAATAAATATGATCAGCTTCTTCAATCATCATGCAGAGAGCTACAAGTATATCGAAAGAATGCGGTATTAGACGACAATCTCCTCAGTATATCTTGAACAGATGCTTGCCTTTTCTAACTATTTAAAAAGGGACCCGTGTATCCCAGAAAAATCCAAGGTCATTTTATTTAACACTAATGAGAAGGTGATAAGGAACAACCCCCTAACCTCCACCCACCCCAGTCATGGGTATATATATATGCATGTATATGTATACTGTAAGTTGTTTTACGTTCCAAAGCTAAAGAGTGGTAATTAAGCTTAGATTTTAGAGTTTTTATGTAATTAATAAACTATATCGTAATGTCATTAATGGCTAAAAGACATTAACACTTAACGTTATTTTTTTTCAATGCTTAACGCATGTAAAAGAACAGTCTGATCTATATAAAAGATGGAAAATTGTGAACTCATGCTTGTTAGTCCCTTACCGGTGATACCGGGGGGACTATAGATTTCCTTCCGTCCGTCCGTCTATCTGTCTGTCTGTCCGTCTGTCTGTCTGTCCCCGTCTGTCTGTCAGTCTGTCCCACTTGGTTTTCAGCACTTTTTTCTAAACGCTTGCAGATATTGAACTGAGTTTTAGTATATGAGTGTATCTTAATGGGTTGCAGATCAAGTTTGAATTTTGCTTCGCTTCATTGATTTTTGACAAAATTGTGGCATTTTGAATATTTTTCATAATCGTTCAATTAAGATCGGGTTCGAACTGCGCTAACATCCGATGGTCGACATAAATATGAAGCGAGGAAAAGACGGTGGAGAAATTAGTTAAATTTTCGTCTTAATGTGGATTATTTTATTAGTTTTAAGGTATTTACAACTTTTAATTCTTGCAGTTTCATCTCGGACATGACTTTTGTATGATATAAAATGACATCCTGAAGAGAAAGGGGAACCCGGTAGGGGACATGTATTGCTTATGCAATACTCTCAGAATGCTTGTTTCAAGAGACCATTACAAAGAATTTTAAAATGTATGTTTTCATCGTACATCAATACTTACCTGATATCTTTGTCCTCCACAATTTGTAATCACCTAAGCATATTTCTGGAGAGAAAAAATGAAAATGTGGAATATTCTATATATTTCAATATTTAACAGGTTGGGAACACATCCCCTTTAGCGAGATCATCTCGCTAAAGCGCGATTATCCCTCTGTAGCGGGAGAAAATACATCTCGGAAAACCGAGATTTGTACACCGATTCAAACTGTAATCGTGTCAACTTCTGAAAAAGGAAAATCCGGGAGTATGTTAACCCATTAGATAAATATTTATTGTCTCATCTCAATAATATTGTCACTACTGCTGCAAATCATGGAAATTAGAATAAGTTCATGAACAATAGCGTAGCCTTTCTACGGAGGACCACAGGTGATAATTATCAGTACAACTAAACTTACTTCGGTTCTACGGTTATTGTAGTTGCATGTAACTATTGTTTACCTTATTTTTTTTAATACGCCTGCTTGAAAAGCGGGAGTATATATAGCATGATATAGTGATGGGATGACCGTCACTTTTGAATTTCCATAGGGCATGACGATCTCGACACGAAGTCTGTTTGGTGACCTATAAATTCTCAAATCGCCTGATTGACTGATATAAAGTCCCACCTTCTTACTGTAAGAAGTGCCCTCATTGGCTTTTTGCTACACTCGTCAGAGTTTCCAGGATCTTCTAACGGATATATTAATTTTTCTGTATATTTCAGGCACGTAGTATCAGGGGGGGCCAGGCCCCCCCACTTTTTCTCTCGACATTACCTTTACTATAGAAAATGTTTACTGAAAGGAAGGTTGGCCCCCCCACATTTCAGCACAGTGTAGTGTGAAAATTTTCAGGTTGGCCCCCCCACTTTCAAAAACGATGCTACGTGCCTGTATTTTACCCGTGAATAATACGTTCAGTGTCAATTTAAATTCTCGTTCTACGTAAATTAATCAACCCTAAAAATTATTTTATCCTATATTATTGCACTGTCTCAAACTTTGCAAGTTATACTGGAAACGTGATATTTTAGACGGCAAGAGATGGTACGCGTGTACATGTAGATGGACAGATAGGGGAGGGGGGTACTAGAAACAAATACAGTAGGTAGGTTGTGCGACTAGATTTCTTTAAATGTATCATATACCGAGGCTCTTATCAGGCATGTATGGTAAAAGCTATCGACATAACCATTTTTAAATCTTTACCATTTTAATTGAAAATCTTATCGGAGATCAATTAAGACTCGATCTTCTAATAAGGAAGCTATTAAAGGTGACAATAGCATCTCTTATTAACTCAATAAAACAATTACAAAGTATAATAACTTTGTAAAATTCGAAGTATTCCAAGCAATGTTCGTAGATATTCTTTCAAAATAGATGTCTTTGCCGAAAACACAGCTGAAAATTTGCCGACTCGGCATTTAACAATAACAATCAACACTTTAAGCTTTTTTAAAAAATTATTTCATTTTGGGGGGCAGATTTTTCAGAAGCCCCCCCCCCTTTTTTTTTAAATATAAAAATGCCACCTGGTCTGTGTGCTTTCATGTAGCCTATGTTTTGAAAAGTACCGGTATCTGATTTCCTTTTAAAATTTACACATTTTAACTGATGCAGGATCCCAACATATGTTTCCAACGCAATTAAAGTGTCCTCAAACGAACTGTTCATTGCCACCGGTAAAAACACCTTAGGGAATACTTTATGAAATCATAATTAACAACACGTAAGTAGCAGCAATTTCAACAATGCAATTTCGCATTTCTGTTTCTCTAATTTCGTTTAGTTATGAAATTTAATTCAAAGTAACATGTCATGTTTTACACTATCAACAGGCACGTTTCTGTATTAATGAAAAGATGGTAAGTGGTAACGGAAAATAAGTTCGAAGCTAACCCCCCCCCCCCCTCTATATACCCGCACGAAATAGGATTTTGAGGTTTGGATAATGGTCAAATTCTCCTCTTTTTGTCAAGTTTTTTTTTCAGGTTGAATTTTTTCTCTTTGAATTAGATACCCCCTTTTTTTTCCAATTTGCTTCCGACGCCGTTGATTCACGCTTTCCTGAATTTACAACAATTCAGCATCAACATTTGTACTAAGTCAGTATCGGTTAGACTCAATTAAAACCTTTTTTATGAATTTGTTTTCAATATTCCATTAAATTAATGGTTTACCCATATTCTATACACATCTTAGTTTATACTTTTTTTATCATGACTTTTCCACAAACGTAACAACCCTGTTGCGCTTCCGTACTTCACGTCAACTAAAGATCAAATATTGAAGCAAATATCATAGGTTTCTAAAGATCATTATTTTTAAATTTTGTACAAGAATGGATAGCTAAGACCCTAACGAATATAATTTGGATATCTATACATAATTTATATTCTTCAAAAACATATCTGACTGTAAATGTTGAAACCTTCGCTAAAAAGGCACGATTTACACGTGGATTTCAGCATCTTATTCTCACACGCAGCAGTGATTGTCTTAAATTTCTGGTCAATATTGTCAGTTTTTTGTTGTAAATTCACGCTTCAATACAGCTTTCTCCCGGATTTTCAATATGCACGAGACTTTTGATTATTTTATAACGAAAACAACAAAATTCCCGTTTTTGGTAATGTTTTTTCTCCCGCTAAAGAGGGATAATCGCGCTTTAGCGAGATGATCTCGCTAAAGGGGATGTGTTCCCAACCTGTTTAAATCACTTATTGAAACATTTACTTATTAAGATACGACGGCCTTATTTCCTCAAAGCCATCTTCCTTTAAATAAATGTTCAACCATTAAATTGAGATGCTTTACTTAACATACCACCACACCGAAAAAAATCTAAATTTTGGTGGATTTCGTCAATATCTCCCTTTCTGGTAAGTTAACAGCGGATCCTTTGTAAAAATATGTTCTATTTCAGAGGTAGTCCACCGAAAAAAAAACTAGGCAATGGGTGGCACGATGCATGTCATTGATTTTAATTATTTTTCACATGCAGACTTATTAAAGCAAGTGTTTACCCATGACAACATAAAACTGTTTTTGGCGCCTCTTGTCCTATATTTGAACAAGAGGTCCATGGGCCACATCGCTCACCTGAGCACCTTTGGTCGGCCATTGTGGCCCCGCCCTACCCCCGGGGGTCATGATTTGAACAAACTTGAATCTACACTTCCTGAGGATGATTCCATATAAATATGATCAATTATGGCTAGGCTATTTTTGAGAAGAAGATTTTTAAAAAATTTTCCTATATATTTCTATGTTAAACTGTGGTCGGCCATTGTGGCCCCGCCCTACCGCTGGGAGTCATGATTTAAACAAACTTGAATCTACACTACCTGAGAATGTTTCCCCATAAGTTTCATCTTTCCTGGCACAGTGGTTCTTGAGAAGAAGATTTTTAAATCATACCACCAAATTTTTATTAATTCCCAATTATCTCCCCTTGAATGAGGGCGTGGCCCTTCATTTGAAGAAACTTGAATCCCCTTTACCCAAGAATGTTTTGTGCTAAGTTTTGTTGAAATTGGCCCAGGGGTTCTTGAGAAGAAGTCCAAAAAAATGAGAAAAGTTTACAGACAGACAGACAGACGGACGCCGGACAAAATGTGATCAGAAAAGCTCACTTGAGCCCCCGGCTCAGGTGAGCTAAAAATGCATTTAAGTCCAAAGTATAGTATTTTGAGTATCAGTATATAATTCTCAATGTAACCTAAAATAAAAGATCTCTTCATACACATTTAATAATGATGACTAGACCTGTCTAATTTTCAAGAAAAAGTACAATTTTTTCTAGAAATACATGTATTTGTGTACATTCATAAAGGGTGTTCTATTGGTTCTTCCGAGTGACAAAAATTGCAGTACTTAGAGTCATTTGTTGTTAATTTCTAATAAAAATAAATTAAATGCTAAAATTCTGTTTAAAATTCTATACTGAAAGCATAAGAGTTTACAGTCATTTGTAACTCTGAAGCGTATTTTAGTGGATTTTTTTCCATCCTTCAGTGTCGACCTTTAAAATCTAACTCCACTTTGCTTTACCTGTTGACACAGAAGAGTTTTGATTGAATATCATAAAATCATTTGAATTTGTGACAAATCATCACCTTGTAAATATCTCTCATACCTAATGGGGTATCTAGCTTTTTGATGGTTATGTTAAGGCCAGAAGTTTTTATCCAAAACTTAACAGCATGAATTATAATGCTACATTTCTTTTTAAAAAAATCTTAATCATTGGATAAGTATTACGAAATTATTCAAAACTTAATAAAGAATCATCTTCATTAATGATATCATTCACTCGTCTAATGGTGCTGTAAAACTGTTTATTATAAAAAAGATTCTCCCCTAATACGAAGCATTGGGTTATAAAACAAATGTGAGTTACCAGCAATCTCAGACGCTATCTCATAAATGTAATGTTATCCAGGATTTGAAAACGTCTATCCAAAATTTAATTTTCAACGTTTTTAGAAAAGTGTGACGTAATCATTTCCACAGTTTATAATGAATGAATCGTTTAAACGTCCAAATTTGGCCCCAGATAATTTACAAAAAATAAGTTTAAACATTTTTCTACATATTTTGTCTCTATTTTTCCATCAAACATTGTAGGTTATAAATTTCTTTTTCAATTTTCACTTGCACTGTAATTAGGTATTTATCTGATTAATATAGCAGTAGTACGTTGTTTACATCTATTTCTCATAGACTTTAGGCCACAACCCCACTTTGCAAGCCCATTTTTTATATGAGCGCATCGATGTTTTAAGTCGTAATAAATACGGTCAATGTAAAGAGTTATACTTGTCATTTTAATTCATGAAAGAAATTGAAACAATCCTGCGCTCACATGTTATTTTCCCAAAAGGTGCAAAATCCCGGGTACCTGTCCCTATAGTAAAGGCACCTTGTTTACAAATTCAATCCGGCTTTGACCTCATGAATAACAAAACATTAAACACGTGACTCAAATCTATTCATATTTAATGCTTTGAGCAGATCAATGCGACATCGTGTCCATTGTTGCGAGCTATCGATGATCAAATCATTTTCGAATGGATAAAATTAGACTTTAAAGTAACTCTTGGATAAAATTCTTATGCCGGTATATTCAGGAATGTTCATATTTTTTAATTTATTTGACGTTATTATAACGATATTTCAGTTGATTTTGTTTGATTTTTTTCGGTATTTAATCAATATATTGGAGGCTTGTAGCATAAACCTTGCACTTACTACTCGTATCTCATTAATATAGAATTTAAAAAAGAATACTGTGTGTATATTTGTTCCTAAGTATACTTATCACATCAGTGGTACGTTCATTAAACATCAGAAGATATTAAATATAATTTCTCTAAGTTTTTCGTTAATTTTATAGATCGTTATTTTAAGAAAATGCTAATCTTTCATATCTTTAGAAAATAAACCATTTGGTACAAAAGTATACTTCCAATTTAAGAAACCTTACGGAAAAAAAATTTGAAGTATGAGACGTAAATAAGGCTTATATACCGGATAAAAGTCACTGGACGAACGCATTGCACAAAATGCACCCCTAATTGAATAGAGGGAAATTCCGGGTTACTTCGGACGACTTGTTAAAGCTTTTTACATCGGCATAAAATCTAACAACAATTAGATATTAGTAACAAAAAATCGAATGATGAAGGGCGTAATTTTTTTTTTGAAATGGTTTATTGTTTATTGCAATCTGGACTGTACAAAGTACACTTGTCTAACACTGATTTTTTTAAATATATCCAGCAGCGATAATGTTGATGTTAAAAAGACATTTAATTTTCACTTTCTTGCTATTTTATTTTCTATACAAAGGGAAGTTTATACATGTATATCAAATTTCAACCGTATTTGGTGTAGCACACGAATTTCGCAAAATCAGATTAGTACATGCTATGAAACATAGTTATTCATGTAAATGTAATGAGCTTTAATGCATTAATTGTATACTTTAAGTGATTAATTATTAGCTCTATAACCAGAGTTAGATCAGAGTAAGACAGAGAAAATGGAGTTCCACTTTTAGTGTATTTCAGGGTCCCTGGGTCAAGACTACGTGTGTTAGGGTTAGTTGACAATTTACCTCCCCATCCCACAGGAATCATTGACCCTGGGGCCATATCTTTCAAAATTTTAGAAATTTTTTAAAATTAATTTAATTTCACAATGCTGTTAATTAATATCAAAGTGCAGATTTCAAAGCATTAAATTATTTCAGACTACGTACATGTACCCCCACCCACCACCCTCAAAAGGAAATTAACCATTTTTGGAAGAATCATGTTTTTAGTCATAAATATATACTAAGATCATTTGGCATTATACCCAACAACAAAGGAAAAGATTTTCAAAGGATTCATGCTTTTTCACCATATAAACATTAGAGCCCCGCCCGAATACAAGAAGCCCTTACCCAGGGACCCTGAAATTCAAAAATCTCAAAGAGGCATCCTTCCTCCTCCTCATAACTATGTGCATAGTTCATTGGTTAAATGAAAAGAAGAGTTTTAAAGAATTTTTGCATTTTCACTTTATAATCAATAAAGCCGCGCCCTAATACCAGAACCCCCAACCCAGGGGCTTTGACATTCACACTTTTGGAAGAGATAGCCTTATTCAACATAACTATATAACATATGCACTTGGTTGGTTTATTTAATACTCAGGAGCAAAGAAGATTTTCAAAGAAAATAATTCATTGTTTACTAAATAATCTATATAGCCCCACAGGGGCCTGTAACATACTGTATTTGATTTTACGTAATCACTGTATGTATACAAAAAGAGAAAGGGAAACAACGTCAACCCGAATTTACACAGGGTCGATCTCGGAAATATTTCGTTTTCCATAGAATAAACAATGCAGCGAATTAAATTTTAACTAGAATCATACTACAATAAATATTCTTTAATAAAACAGAAACCTTATTTATTTATATAGCGTTTAAGTTGGGTTAATTAACTCGATATTCAGTTGTGCGTGTCGACGTACTTTAAGTCGTCCATTAAAAGGAGGTAAAATTCACACATTTTCTCCAGTTTTTAAGTCTTTCCGGAGATGGAAAACACAAACTAAAGATCCAGCGTTCACGAAATTCATCTTTTTCTTTTGTTAATTGCAATTAAAATGTATAACCTTTCCGATTTGAATAAATACGGTGGTTTTTTCGTTCACAACAAGGCCCCGAGCCTAGAACAGACGACATTTTGGAAAAACCCATGATAGGTAAAAGGCGGAGCCTGATTGGTCAGATTTGTTCTAGAAAAGCACTATTGACCAATCACATCTCGCGT
Organism: Saccostrea glomerata; assembly: GCA_003671525.1. Classification (NCBI taxonomy): domain Eukaryota; kingdom Metazoa; phylum Mollusca; class Bivalvia; order Ostreida; family Ostreidae; genus Saccostrea; species Saccostrea glomerata. Next base: position 163,746 of record PRKT01000763.1, read on the forward strand.
TAAATCTTGGATGCAATGTTTAGCGACTTTAGTGGACGACTTAAACTACATCGACTGCATGACAGGATATCGGATCTGCAAAACACGACTTACACGATTCTTAAATGACCGCAATGATATTTTTATTAAAGAGTGATTATTGCTGAATGATCCCAGGCGTTATTTCACTAACTGCAAGGTATTTTATTGAAAACACGAATCATATCTGAGATCGACCCTGTGTAAATTCGGGTTGACGTTGTTTCCCTTTCTCTTTTTGTATACATACAGTGATTACGCAAAATCAAATACAGTATGTTACAGGCCCCTGTGTATAGCCCCGCCCTAACACTAGAACGCCTGACCCTGGAGCCATGAAATTCACAATTTTGAGGCAGCCTTATTCAACATAGCTATGTACTTGGTTAGTTTATTTAATGCACATGAGCAAAGAAAAAGAATTTCAAAGAATTTTTGCATTTCATTCTATAATCTATATAGCCCCACCCTACCACTAGAACCCCTGGTCCTGGGGGATTAATTCACAGTTTGAGAAGAGACAGTCTTATTCAACATAACTATGCACATGGTTAGTTTATTTAATTCCCACAAACAGATAAGAAGAATTTCAAAGATGTTATGCATTTTCACTGTATAATCTAACGGATGTTAAGAAAGTTTGTTCCACATTTTTTCTTTTGTTTTCGATAAGAAATATGATGAGAAGATATTTACAGTTTGTGATATTTCATGTCTACAGAGTCCATTCTTGCTACTGATTAAACTGTCTTTTGTTGAATCAATAGGGGGGGGGGGGGGGG
>PRKT01000763.1:164574-199697 GCA_003671525.1 Saccostrea glomerata
CCCCCCCCCCCCCCATATTCAACCCCGGGGCTTCTTGGACATTTTTCTTTAAAATTATATTTATTACACTTATACATTATATTGTATGTGTACAATATGAAAAAGACGTCAAAACCCCAAAAACAATCGCTCTACAAAAAAATACCAATTTTGGTCGGTCTCTAGCACTAAATAGGAGGTTTTAGGTGTAACTTCGTCATTTAACAGTTCTGGACGATTTCTAAATATGGAAGTCAAGAACGATAACCGAAAGTTGCTATAAATGTACATCAAGTACACGTAATATTTTTTCTATCCAATCAGACAACAGCATTTTTACACACCCCAAAACATATTTTAAAAGAACAAAAAGATAACACGTGCTTTTGTTTTTTTTCGTCAAAAAGATTTTTTTAACAAAAAATCTGTAGAAGTAAGATGAAAACTTTTGAAGAATAAGGTATTCCCCACATTTTTACCGTGAACAACCTTGACATTTTTATTTCGGTAAAAAAAAAAGTATGCACGATAAAATGTAATCATTTACAGAGGTATAGATCGCACCAGCAAGTTTGTAACAAGTTCAATTATAACATTTACCAGAATATATTATATGATGGTAAATATAATTTTGCTTATCCGTCCGATTTTCATCGATAATGCTTAAATTCCATGTGTATAGATCAACTCACACAAGTGCTTATCGTATGGAGTATACACATATAGTTTTGCATTATCACGGGTTTCATGAGTGCCGAATACTAAGCTAAGCAGACTTTAAATGGGCATAAGGAAAGGCGTTTAACGTGGAGAAAAGAGAATCATGTAATTATACATGAATGCGTGTTATCCCAATATCTTACCTCGCATATCAGAAACTGCATGGACTACTAGTATTCTGTAATAAACACTCAAAAATGAAAAAAAGACTGTTATCTTTTCGATACGATTTTTTATGTCAGGCTCTAAAAATTGAAAATTTACCGTTTTTATATCAATTTTTTAACGTAAGTAAACTTTTGGGATTAATGCTAACTCCTATAGAAAGATTTTTTTATCCCACTGAAAACGTATTCCAAGCTTTCAAGTCGTGTTTCTTCACGGTAAAATTGTCATAAATATCATATTATTCCCAAATGCGCATAAAGTTTACAAAAAGTTTGTTCTAAAAAAAATCCTTTGAGCAAAAAACTTAAAAACCACGTGTTTTATTTATTCTCTCATGGGTTTGTCTAAATGCTGTTATCTGATTGGTCAGAAGGATTAGCGGCTTGTTTATTCCGTGTATTAATAGCAATTCACGGTTATCGTTCTTGACTTCCTTATTTAGAAATCGTCCAGACCTGTTAAACTAAGTACAATTCGAACACACTCTAATGTATTCATACAAATCGCACGCTTGATAGACGCCCCGCCTTCTCATTCAACAGGTCGTGGAAACTACCTTATATGGATATTGTTGCGATTGCGCACAGAGGTGCTCACAGCAAACAATTGTCCAATCCAGTGAATGAGCCGAAAAGCATGATGGTCTACTACATATTTGTTTTTACTACAAACACGTGGCTCAGGGAATTTTAGGACGCGATTTCAAACGACTGCAGGAAAGTCAGCTAACATTTTTTTTGAAATTTGTCATGAAAAGTACGAAGATTGGGTACTTATTAAGATTCCCCATGCTCATATTAACAAACAAAGTAAGTTTTGTTAAAGTTTTGTTAAAGTAAGTTTTGTTAAAGTCTTGTTAAATAGAACTTTGAAATACCGCTCACAAAGTCTTCACTAGTAAATAAGACTCAAGATTTTAAACTCGATATTTGTTAATGTGCCATGTTACTGGTTAAATTAATGGAGTTGTTGCTCAGTTATTTGTTACAAGAAATTAAAACTTGCATTTTATAAAAAAAATTCTTAAGAAGTTGCATTTTTTTATTATTGACCTGTTATATAAACCATGATGTACATTGAGAACATGAGTAGCATATACCGGTATTTCGAGGTTGTGTACGTTATAAAAATTGACAATACATGAGCACACCTCAGAGTTGATTGTTTTTGGACCAAGGAATAGTCACGTGAAATTGACTTTTTACTGACGGTACAGCTATACAGCACGGGGAAAGCTGTCAACAAACGGACTTGTACAATGGAGTGGAGAAAACCCTAATTTTTATCATTGTAAGAAGGATATGGAAATAACGAACAGTATTCAATCTCAACGTCCATTAAACTGTTAAACAAATATAAAAAATAAGAGCAGAGCAAACATGGTCCTCGAAAACATCAGAGGTGGGATCAGGTGCCATGGAGAAGTGAGCATCCCCTGCCGACCGGTCACACCCGCCGTGTGCTCGTTGTCATAATCAGGAAATAACGGAAAAAATCCGTGGTCAATTCAGTGTATAAATAATGGACTAACAATTGGTATGAAAAACGTCAGTCAGCATTTCATTCAATGATAAATTGTATTTGCTGACAAGGTCATTGTATCGACCATAGAATTTACGAAATGATGACTTTAAACGAGACTGTTGATATTCTTGTTTCATCAACTTGCTTGTCAATAATTTACCTCGTTTAAGAAATTGTTCATACGTAGAGCATGCTCTTGCGTATCGAATCAACTGAAATATAAATACTCCATATGCAGGTGATGAAAGTATATTGCTGCATAAGTAAGGGAAGTTGACGATAGAAAAGTTAAAGTCATCACGTTTATTATTTGGTTAACCATTTGTATATAAATGTGAGCATGGAATCAGTAGATAATGATGTTCATATTGTATTAAGTGTGTTAAATGCTTGGAAAAATGCATCACGTTTTTCCGAGAGCGATTTGAAAAATTAGCCTTTTAGAAACACACGTGTACTGTAGTATTTTTGTAGTAGACCATAATGCAACTCATTGAGCTGATTGGTCGATTTGTCAGTCACGTTGGTTCCTCACTTAGCATGTAAATTTATTCCGACGTCACAGAAAATAGTTTCCTCGACCTGTTCAAATACTTGTTCTACAATGACCTACATAGCCGTAATGGCGAAGTTTTACAGTGAAATATGCGACTTTATTTAATCGATATCATGTATACATTGAAAGTCTCTCTCCTAAACAATCCTTTATCAGTATCTATACAGACTATACGTGAAGACTTTAGCTATAGGATAATTTTCTTTTTTAAAAGGGTAAAATTCTGCATATTAAAAGGGGCGAGTTTGCAGTGTTTAGAGGATTCATTCTTTGTCTAAGTTAAACTTTTGGATGTGATGTTCCATACCCCAATTTGTAAAAACGAGCTGTTTTATCCAAAATAAATTCATAGAAGATATAAAAGACAAGGTTTTATATTTTCAATCTACCATTTTCATAATTTTTAACAATAACTATTTTTTAACCCTATGAATTGAATTATTCCATAGAAATGAGAAGAACATTTTTTTTCTAATTATTTGCAGTATGATTCAATGGGATTTGATATTGACATTAAAATGTGATTTATTAAAGGTAAAACTAATGTCTCAACGACTGTCATTTTCCCTATTGGAGGTAGGTACCTTTTCTCTCATTGGTTTAGTGCATGTATTGGCTTAATTAAATCATCCTTGATGGATACAGACTATACTTGAAGATTTTAGCTATAAGATAACAATTTTCTTATTTAAAAGGGTAAAATTCTGCATATTTAAAGGGGCGAGATTGTAGTGTTTAGAGGATTCATTCTTTGTCTAGGTTATACTTTTGAATGTGATGTTCCATACCCCAAATTGTAAAAACGAGCTGTTTTATCCAAAATAAATTCATAGAAGATATAAAAGACAAAGTTTTATATATTCAACCCACCATTTTCATAATTTTTAACAATAACTATTTTTTAACCCTATGAATTGAATTATTTCTTAGAAATGAGAAGAATATTTTTTTCTAATTATTTGCAGTATGATTCAATGGGATTTGATATTCACATTAAAATGTGATTTAATGAAGGTAAAACTAATGTCTTAACGAGTGTCATTTTCCATATCGGAGTTAGGTACCTTTTCTCTCATTGGTTTAGTTAGGTACTTTTTCTCCCATTGCACTGTAGGAAAGCGGCTGACCGTAGTATATACTACAGTCATCAAAACATGTCGGCCGAGGTCACCGCTTAGAATTTTTCAGTCAAGATTTTAAACATTTGTCAGGTTATTTGTGTTAATTCTTGCAAAATTTAAATGAACGCTAATGAGAACTTGCTATTAGTTATTATAGCTTACTTGAATTTAAAGAAATAAAGCTGTAGTAGGACCTCAAAGATTTTGACAAAGATGACCGTAATAACCACACTCAAGAAAGTAGATGACGACCGTAATATAATTATAGAGATGACCGTAGTATATGTACAAAATCAATTGAGACGAAAATATCTTATTCGATATCAGTACTAGATGTTCAATACATATTACATTATACAAGATCTATATACTAATTAGTATGGAGGTCATAAAAAAGAACTGAAAGGTTTTAAATATGATTTATTTAATACTTATCGATAAGAGAAGCCACGGTTAATTTAGAAGGTTAAACAAAGTATTAATGAAAAAATCTTGAAAAAAAGTAACACTTTTCTTCGACCTTATTTTATTTTTTTTCTGTATTATTATACAATGTTATGTACATTATACATATAAAATAATAATAATAATAATTGCGACTATTAAGTTTATTTTGCATTCTTTAGGAATAATATTGATATTGAACCATCACTACATTGTAAGTCCTAGTCCTCCTCTGAAAAAAGACAAACTTCGCCCTTCAAACAGTTTTAATTGCAACTGTTACCCAAAATGACAGTGACTCATCACTATATCTCATGTAATAAACCGTCCTTTGTTTATAGAACTTGCCGATATCAAGCAACAAGTGGAGTGCAATGTTGCCATGTTCTGATGTTTTTCATTAATGCACAAAAGTCATCCAAACGACCAATTTCTTCCATTTTCCTGATAACATCAGAAAGAACACTGTGAATTTCACTGCTTTCTGTGTTAGTCTCAGCATCTTGTCCAAACTCACATTGCTGCTGACGTTTACTTTCATGAACTTCATTTTTTTTTTACTCTCAACATTTATACACACTGTATATCCATTACTGATTTTTTTTCTTTAAGTCCAGATAAGTATATAGGAAAGTGAATAGATTTAAATATAGTTTTTTCAGTGTCTGAATTAAGTTCTATTTTACGTATGCTGAACCCTAACCCTAACCTCGCTTCCAAATGGTGAAATATGCTATGTACACTGAACCAAACTTCTAAGTGTTCACCTTACATTTTTTGAAGTTTTAAAGAACAAATGCAAACAATAAATGAATTCTTTAATTCTTGGTTGATGATGCATAATTAAGTTCAATGTTGCATAAATTTCATGTAAGTATCTCGTCAGAATTTTAAGCAAAGTTTCAAGGAAATGATGTACCCTCAAAATGAAAATTCACACAAAAAATCTATATGGAGTATGACCACCACTGGCTCTAATTACTTCAAGACAATTTTTACTGTTGGATACCATGTATCCCTGAATAGGAGACTGACCCATCTGCTGCCACACCTACTGTATAGTTCTTTCCAAACAGTCGAAATTGTGTGGAAAGGGAGGGCTTTGACTTTTCTCATAAAATCCTAATTATGTTCAATGGGGTTAAGATCCGGGTGTTTGACAGTGTATCTTCACACAGATGCCTTGTAGTTAATATCCTAGAGAGTGAAGCACGGAAGTGCACCGATTCAGACTACTGAGTACTTGGACTGATATTAGACTGTCACGAGCACGGATTTTTTTTTTTTTTTAAACATTTTCGTACGATTGAAATTGTTTGTTTTCATGTTCCGAAGATTGTTTCTGGACAATTTACCAACCTTTTACCCTGGTGTGATGCGAAATTTTGTCCTCAGACGAAAATCAAGGTCAATTCCGGTTTGGTTGAATTTGTCAAAAACTTTCAAATTGTGTTATTTTGGTGATCGATGAAAAATGACGCACAACATATAGAAATATGTGCTTAAGTGGGTTTTGATACTGTTTGTTAATTTTTAAAAGTAATATCAAGTACAACTAGAGAGTTTACTATTGCTAGCAATAGCGTATATAGCCCCGAACTGTTCCCCTATTTCCATGGCAACTATTGATAATTTCGGACAAGATTTTCATTTTTTGTATCACTAAAACAATACCCATTAGCTAAGATTGGACAACCATCAATTCTTATAAGTCATTTCAGTTCTTTGATTTAATAATCAAAGTTAAAGAATTTTCACCTTCCTCTAGTCTCCATGGCAATAATCGATTATTTGAAAAAATTTTGAATGCGAATCGCACAACTACAATTACTAATCACTAAAATAAAAAAAAGTTTCATGACGAATGTTCAAGGGACTAGAGAGAACCCTTGCGGAGAAAATTCGTCGCATTTTTTAGGTTTCCATGGCAACGGTAGCCATTTTTAAACTAAATGACCATATGGCACAGCTACTAGCAGTGATCGTCCTTTGAGAAAAGTTTCAGAAAGATTGTCCCAGCCATCTTCGAGAAACATCCTGGACAACAAAAATTGTGTACAGTCGCAATATGTCGTCACCGACTTCGTTCGGGACGACATAATTAAGCATCAAAATAAAAGTGAGTAAAATGTTGTGCAAAGATGGTCCAGACATTAACATTCCAACGACTCTACCTTCTATCTCAATGGTAATTTTGCCAAAGTTTTGTGTTTTTTAGTGAAACCAGTTTTTTTCAATTTGATAATGATCACAAAAAGATGCAAATTACACAAAACACGCAAAGTGCAAATTTATTTATTGCCTGTAAGCTTCGTCACGGAACACTGGTTTTCATCGTTGATACTTTATTTTCTTTCTACAGTTGTTAAGAATACTCATTTGTGCAATAATTTGAAAATATCATACCATTCTATAAATAGTTTTAAAATAAATATATTGATTAAAGTGAATACTTAGAAGTTTTGTTAAGTGTGTGGCACGTCAAATTCACAAAAATGAGCCAAACACAGTTTCACAGTTGATAAACTAGGTTTTACGACTGTAAACTATATAGTTTACAAACCGTGAACTATAGTTTTCAGTCGTAAAACTATGTTTAACGGTTGTTAATTAACTATAGTTTACGAATGGTAATCTAAGTTTATCTGTCTTTAATCATGTTAATAAAGCATTTTACATTAGATTTTGTTGAAAAACATAGATTCACGTTTGAAAACTATAATTTACAATCGTAAACTATAGGTAAGAATTGTTTATCATAGTTTCACAAATCGTGAAACTTTATTTATCAGATTGTTAACTATAGTTAAGAATTGTAAACCATAGTTTACAAATCGTGAAACTGTATTGATCAGGTAATCTATGTTTTGCAATTGCAAATGATTGTTTTCGGTGGTAAGTATAGATTACGGTTGTGAAACATAGATAGTCGCGTTAATTATGATTTACAGATGTAAAATATAGGTTAATGCTGTTAACTTTAGTTTACAGTCCGTAAACTATAGTTTACAAGCAATAAACCTAGTTTATTGACTGTGAAACTATGTTTAGCTCATTTTGTGAATTTGGCGTGCCATAGCTATGGTTCAAAATTACATTAACATCTTTGTCTTTTTTAACACAAAAATAACATGCTATGTCTGCCTCTACAACAGAAAAGAAAACACATTAGATTATATTTATATATTACGGTCATCCTACTTCATTGGGAAAAATCTATATTACGGTCATCTTAATATTTTGTTACGGTCATCATTGTCAAAAACTTTGAGGTCCTACTACAGCTTTATTTCTTTAAATTCAAGTAAGTTATACTAATCTATAGCAAGTTCTCATTAGCGTACATTTAAATTTTGCAAGAATTAACACAGATAACCTAGCAAATGTTTAAAATCTTGACTGAAAATTTCTAACCGGTGACCTCGGCCGACATGTTTTGATGACCGTAGTATACACTACGGTCAGCCGCTTTCCTACAGTGCATTGGTTAAGTGCATGTATTGGTTTAATTAAATCATCTATGATGTTTATCCTTTACACACTAAAGAAACTGATAATTCATAATAAGACAATTGTTGACGCAGTGTAATTTTAATTTTTTACATCTTGTCAGTAAACCAGGGTATATGTACTCTGAGACCTATGAAACGAATTGTTGAAAAGGGAGGAATTGTCCAATTTATTTGCAAACAATTTGTTTTTCCAACCATGTACAAAACTACTACATAATTTCGTTATGATAGAAAGCACATCTTATGAATGAATCTCAAAAGAAGGACGATGGTTAATTTTTGCATTTTTTCATTGTGCAAGCACTTCATATACAATATAATAATTCAACTTTTCATATGTGCATTGGTTAGTATATTTCGAAAACAGATTTACCTAAAATCTTTTTGCGACGCTTTAGTTTAGTTTTTAGTTTTATTTTTTGCCGACGTCTCCAAAATAGAAAGGCTGCTATTAGAATCCCCACCAGTACCAGGAGAGGTAAGACGACACCGAGGATTACTCCTACGTCAACGTATCCGTCGTCTGCCGCAGTCCTAGAGCCATTAGAATACCTGCAAACAGTGATCATAATAAAGGTCGGCAGCAGAGATTTCAATTTTCATATTATTATAGCTATTTTGGCGTCGGTTAATTGAAAAAAAAGAGCTAAAAATCAAATAACTAGTTTTAAAAATATGTATATTTTATGCTTTTGTAGAGGATACATGTATAAAGGATGATAAATACCCATTCAAACATCTACAGTAGTTAGTTTGAACATATTTTATTGTATAAATACTATACATGTACAAATGGTTTGAACACAAGTTCTAACAACTTACTAGGTTCTCACCATACAACTGTCAATATATATACATAGGGAAAATAAGCGAAAAGGAATATTGATGTACGAACAAGTTTGTTAAATTGAAACATACATACAGATATATAGAGTGTAAGTGTTAGGCAGTAATAATTAATTAAATCTACCAGAAATTTTTATAAATTTATGAACTGACTGAAAAATATATTTATTGATTTCTACATTTTGTGACTCATCTCCCCACAGAAGTAAATGACAATCAATAATGTTCAATTTGATATTTGGTTTCGTAAGACACAGTAAATCTCTGAATAGCTTTTCTCTAGCATATGTTTATCCTCAATCAAGTACTCTCGTAGTTGACATCTTAACGAAGCATATTGGACGGAATTATCTTTGAAACCAAAATGGCAGTATAAAGAAGCAAAATGTTCGATGACTACAATATCACTTCAGGTTCAGGAGGATTATTAACGACAATTATGAGGAATGTTTGGTTGTGGAAACAGCGAAAGAATATGTTTAAATAGGAACACATGGTCAGTAATATGTTGAGATTACAGTTTTAAAAACATGGAGAAATAATTTGAGACCCAAGCGCACTTTTTTGTGCGCAATAAATATACAGTTTTTTCAATAGATGGCACTGTATCTCTCCGGTCTATCAATATATTTTTTTTTCGGAGAGCTACAGATCTGCAGCTAGTATGTCCTGTATGTAGAATTTATTATTTAAATGTACTTGAATCCAATTATACCCTTGCAAATAAGATCTCAATTCAATTAATTACACAAGCGTTAATCAATAGGAAGTCTATATAATTATATATGCTATAAATAATTATTTGTGTTTTTCCCAAATTAAAATTGTGGGAGATTAAAAAAAAATAATAATAATAATATTAAGGTGATCAATCATCAATAAATAAATCTTGTCTTCTTTGTACTTTTATAGAAATGGAGTGCTATGAACAGTCCACAGTTTTGTTGCTTCATCACTGCACATAAGAATCTAGATCTAATTCATTCATATGAAGACGCCAACACGTTCCGGTGAAGGGCTGCATATTTTAACCTGTACTCAGCACTAAAGCCTTTGAAAAGTGAGAGATCTTTTTCGTACCAACACCTACATGAACTGAGACAGTGGAACTCGGTTTATATGGTTTCATTCAAAGAAGCGGACAATCTACATGCAGTGATGTAGGAGACTGATGATTCAAACAAAATTCTGCTTTTTAAAAAAGACAAGTGTTTTTCATTCCTAAAAGTAGAGGACAGGGACAGTAGAGGACATGAACAGTATGATGTAATGGTGGATTTATAACTTACAATAAAAAAAATTCTAGAAAGTGAATTTGTTGAAAGAAACTACTGGTGATAAAGAAAAAAAACTTCATTTGTTCATGTGAACACCATGATTCTATTTATTTATTTGACTTTATTGACATTATATAATACAAGTGAAAAAGAGTGAATATGGGACATGAATTGTAAAACTATTAATCTAATAATTCCATGATTACACTATTTCATAAAATTCTAAAAGATGTTATGGGACACTTTTTAATTTCATTTATATTATAATTTCATTGGTCAACTTGGCATTGACTATAAATAAATTGTAATTTTTAGACACTGGAAATTTTGTTTTTATTGTTTCCATGAAGTTAAAATTTTACATGTGTACTTTGTTGTTCTACAACAAACATAAAATAATCTTTATTTTGTCTCCTACCTCAAATATATTGTGCCCTAATACAGCACTATTAGCTTCTAAGGAGTGGTAGAAGAAAAATTTGGTAAAGATGATTTAGGATTTTGTTAAATTTTCAGAAAATGAACATTTTACCAAGGCGGTTAATTAAGACGGAACAGAAAAACGGATAGAAAATGTTAATAATGTAAATTTCATGTAAAGTTTTTCATTTTCAAAATTGTGAAATTTGTTTTGTATGGTACTTAAGGGACTCCGACCCTCAGCCAGGAAGGACAACTCTTTAATTTAAAATTTAATTCAAAAAGTCTTCAGATGAAGCTTGAAAATTAAATATTTTCATGCAACAAATTTCATTATATGCCTCTCAATGTGCTTCAAGGTTCTTTGCAAAGCTCCATAAATCACTTCTAATTTCATATCATGTTAATAAACATTGGTATCTAAAAATTTCTACTTTTAATTACACCTTTCTGAGAAGTTCAAAGAACCTTGCAGCACATTGATAGGCATATAATGACAATTGTTGCATGAAAAGATTTAATTTTCGAGCTTCATTTAAAGACTTTTTGAATTAAATTAAAGAGTTGTCCTTCCTGGCTGAGGGTTGAAGTCCCTTTACAGTTTTAATTTCACATGTATATCATCAAGATGAAAAGAATTATCTGGCTAGCAGCAAACTCTTAATCTATGGTACACTAGAGCATATATAAATATTGGATGATTTAAACTACTGGCTTAAACAATTAGGAAAATGTATTTATTACACTGTCTAGTATCATGATGTAAGGGAAGAAATATCTACACAGTAAAACATGATTATAATGAACATGCTATAAGGCCAAAAGAAAATATACTCTTGTTTCCTGTCCCCTGACCAAAAAAATTAGGATAAGTAGGTAGGGAAAAAATTTTATTTTCAAAACTCGATAAATGCAGAACTGCCAGAACATATAGTATGTAATAACAAGAAAGTTAGTTAAAAAAGATTTATAAAGTAAAGGTACACTTACGATGTATTAGTTCTGTAAATATTGTTGGTCAACTTTAGTAAAATAGTAACCCAAAAAATGAAAATGTAATAAAAACTTTTAGGGTCGGAGGGTAAAATGTAGGGTAGGACGGGTGAAAGGAAACGAGTATTTTTTATTTCGGCCTAATGAATTCATGCTAATGGTGGAGTCATTTTCATTCCCTGTACTGGTTTTAAAATCCTAAGGATAGTGAACATAATTTTAAAATGTCAAAAAGTGTGTTTCCCAGGCATTTAAAATACTACAAGCTTATTTTTCTGTGTGTTTAAATGATTTACTTCAGTCTAAAATACCCTACATAACAATGTGTTACCCCCACATTCAGTTTCTTATTGCAGATTTATAAATATGGAATTTTCCAATTAAAGTTTTAATTAAAATGAATTAAATCCAAATAAAGAAATGTTTTTATTTAAATTCAAAATATTAAGAATTAAATGAATCAGGACACACCGGTATTACTATTTTTGTCATTACAATTCATTAATTTTGGCACATCAGTGAAAATTTTACCAGTCATCAATAAGTGTTTGATATTCTTTTTCAAGTGAGCTAAAAAATCTATTTTTAGAGTATTCATGAAAATGCAATTAAGAACAAGCAAATTCAAAGAATTGTGGTCCCCCGCTTTCGGTGTCCAAAGTAAACTGTATTTTAAAAGTCGGTCAACTCCAAGGTCAAGATCAAAGGGTCAAATTTGGTGGTACCCAAAGAAAGGTCTTGTCACAAGGAATACACATGTGAAATATGAAAGTCATAGCTCCACTTAATCAAAAGGATATCATATAAACATGTATCTCTCAATTAGTACATTATACTTAAAACAAACATCACACTATATTGTAAAATATATGTTTTCATTTATTCTATAAAATCAATTTATATATGGACAATCATCATGAACAGTTGTAAGATTGTACAAAAGAGCAGGATGCATTTCTATTTACATACATCTCATATCTAATTATGTACAATACACAAATCACTTGAAATCCACTATAAACTTTAAATTCTGTCCATTTCATTTTAGATCTAAGTGGGAGATAATTTTAAAATGTATATATGTATGTCATCAATGGATTTGGCGCACATCATCACCACGGTTTTAATGCCACTGTCTGATTAACAGAAGTTCCTGGCTTGAATTTTTCACTATTTTAACAGATAGAATTTCATCAGCTGGATTTAGGTCCATAGAGAAGATCAGCATACTTTAATCCTGGAGGAATTTCTGCTTTGTTTACTCTGTCATGGGCCTGAAAAATATGAAAAATTAATTAGGTTAATTACAAAAAATGCCAAATATTAAAAAGGAATGCTAATACATGTAATACAGTTTTAACTACAGTTGTTAACTTTATACAGTGAGTAATGTGTACATCACACAAATATACAAAATACAAACTTGAGGAGGAAATTATTTAATATTACACATTTAGAGCAATTAATTTTTTTTTACAGGTAAAAGAAAATAAATTGTCACTGACTACTAAAACTTATGCTATGAAATAGGGGCACAAAGTAACTATACAACTTGAACATAATTTGGCTATTTAATATCAAAGTAATGATCACAGTTTCAAACACTCATCTTTTCTCTTTTAACTCCAGTAAAATTTAAAAGGAGCCATTGAGGCTGAATTGATTAATCAATAATAAAGATTCTGTGTGAGGATTAAGTACATGTATATCAATATGTATGTAATAAATATTTAAATATCGCAAAAAGAATAAGGCATTTTTTTTTTGTTTATACTTATTTTTTGTGTTAATTAAATTATATACGATAAACATATTTTAAAATCAAAATTTTTACATAAAAATACATAGTACCAGTTATAATTCTCACCACTTATTATAGTATATAAAATATAATTTTGTTTTAAAGCGGATATACCATGTATACAGCTTATTCTTTTAAATCAAATGAAAATTATTCATAAATAATTGTGAAGAAATGGTTTGTTCTTAAAATTTTTATGCCCCCGGATCGATAGATCTGAGGCGTATATTGTTTATGTCCTGTCTGTTTATCTGTTCAGCTGTTTGTCCATCTCTCTATTGTCAATTTGAACATTCGCCACAACTTTTTAACTCTGAGAGGTAGAGACTTGATATTTGGCATGCGTACTCAACTTAAAAAGTTCTTCCAAAAGACACCAACTTCAATGACCTTGTGACCGTGGTTGCAACAATGGGTTATGTATAATTTGACTTGATACTTTGTGGATTAACTACAGAATGCTGCAGCTGCAGATTCTAAATTTAAAAAAATCATTTATTTTTTACTCAATTGTAAAAATTGACCTTTAAAATCACATGGGTTTACCATGTTTAAATGCCTTAATCGCTCAGAATTTTGAGTTTTTGATTTTTTGTAACACTAAATCTGTTTCATATAATCTTTACCATTTTTATTTCATCTTATTTAAAAAAAAACAAAAACATTGTTTACATACCCTCTGAGTGGTTGTAGTGACTAGTACGATGATCTATTGGTTCCTTGGATTACGACTTTTCCATTTAGGCTAAAGCATAATATTTTCGCCAAAATATTCACAGGACACGCAATAAATTTTCATCTGGATTTGACATAAACTTCATCATGTTCATTGTCCATCATGTTTGATGCTTACACGTTGCACACACTAGGGCTATTTCACCTACTGATATCGCATCACAAAAAGGATAAATCCTCGCATTTTAGCTGCAATCAATATCAAATAACTAAGTTACGATAACTTCGCAAGATGAAGATTTACTTCCAACTTCCACTATGTCGCCATTTTGTTTCTTTACGATTGCAATATGACAAAACGAAATTCGTTAAAAATCGCTAATTTTTTCGATAAAAAGTGAAAACAGATAAAGAAAAGTCATTAAATACATATTACAAATAAAAGTTACACCAAAAATAATTTTTAATGGCTTAAAATAGCGATGCTGTTTTTGAATTATCCACTTCCGGCAGGATAATCCTACTTCCGGTAGCATTACTAGCATTGACCTAGTTTCAAACCAGCATCAGGATAAGGATCAAACCAGGATCAGGATAAGGATAACTAGCATCAAAATCAGCAAGCAAAGGAAGCATCAAAATCTGCAAGTATAGGAAGCACTCAAATCAGCATTGATGCTGTAACAAAATTATTTCCCTGCACTGTACGTAACATATGATCAAAATTGTATCATATATTGTTGCAAATCGTTAAGATAAATACTTTTGCTTCAGTAATGTATTACAAAATCTTGATCATTAGAGAGTTATAGATAAAAGACTCTTGGCCCCTCTGAGCCCTTAATTTGAGGGGTCAGCCCTTTTTTCTTGATATCAAATGAAAGGTCTTGTGATTTGGAAGATATTTTGTTCAATACTTATTCAGAGATTTCTATTCGTTGTGGAGATATGCTAAATGGAAATATTTAGGGGTCACTCCTACAAGTCCTTAATGGGGCCGTTTTACAAAAATTCAAAGTATGCATATTGTTTAGAACATTATTCTGGCCATCTTTTGTTCAATATTGCTTATCAAAATATTCCCCCTTTTCGAGATATAAAGCGTCAAAGATTTGACATTCTGGCCCCTTGTGACCCCTAATTACGTAACATATGATCAAAATTGTATCATATATTGTTGCAAATCGTTAAGATAAATACTTTTGCTTCAGTAATGTATTACAAAATCTTGATCATTAGAGAGTTATAGATAAAAGACTCTTGGCCCCTCTGAGCCCTTAATTTGAGGGGTCAGCCCTTTTTTCTTGATATCAAATGAAAGGTCTTGTGATTTGGAAGATTTTTTGTTCAATACTTATTCAGAGATTTCTATTCGTTGTGGAGATATGCTAAATGGAAATATTTAGGGGTCACTCCTACAAGTCCTTAATGGGGCCGTTTTACAAAAATTCAAAGTATGCATATTGTTTAGAACATTATTCTGGCCATCTTTTGTTCAATATTGCTTATCAAAATATTCCCCCTTTTCGAGATATAAAGCGTCAAAGATTTGACATTCTGGCCCCTTGTGACCCCTAATTACGTAACATATGATCAAAATTGTATCATATATTGTTGCAAATCGTTAAGATAAATACTTTTGCTTCAGTAATGTATTACAAAATCTTGATCATTAGAGAGTTATAGATAAAAGACTCTTGGCCCCTCTGAGCCCTTAATTTGAGGGGTCAGCCCTTTTTTCTTGATATCAAATGAAAGGTCTTGTGATTTGGAAGATTTTTTGTTCAATACTTATTCAGAGATTTCTATTCGTTGTGGAGATATGCTAAATGGAAATATTTAGGGGTCACTCCTACAAGTCCTTAATGGGGCCGTTTTACAAAAATTCAAAGTATGCATATTGTTTAGAACATTATTCTGGCCATCTTTTGTTCAATATTGCTTATCAAAATATTCCCCCTTTTCGAGATATAAAGCGTCAAAGATTTGACATTCTGGCCCCTTGTGACCCCTAATTACGTAACATATGATCAAAATTGTATCATATATTGTTGCAAATCGTTAAGATAAATACTTTTGCTTCAGTAATGTATTACAAAATCTTGATCATTAGAGAGTTATAGATAAAAGACTCTTGGCCCCTCTGAGCCCTTAATTTGAGGGGTCAGCCCTTTTTTCTTGATATCAAATGAAAGGTCTTGTGATTTGGAAGATTTTTTGTTCAATACTTATTCAGAGATTTCTATTCGTTGTGGAGATATGCTAAATGGAAATATTTAGGGGTCACTCCTACAAGTCCTTAATGGGGCCGTTTTACAAAAATTCAAAGTATGCATATTGTTTAGAACATTATTCTGGCCATCTTTTGTTCAATATTGCTTATCAAAATATTCCCCCTTTTCGAGATATAAAGCGTTAAAGATTTGACATTCTGGCCCCTTGTGACCCCTAATTACGCAATATATGCTTAAAAGTTTATAATATATTGTTCCAAATGGTCTAAAATTAAAAAATATCGAAAAATCAAGCAGAAAAAATGATAAAATTTTTTGGTCACACGGGGGATCGAACCCGGGTCGCCCGCGTGACAATCCAACGCGCTAACCATTTAGCCATTGGGATCGCCGCTTCGCGTTTTCAAATGCAAATATCTCGAGATTGGCTTTTTCGATTTTCAAACAAATTACATATTTGGCTTCTACAAGAGGGTCTCTATTCATATCAAAAACAAAAATATTAAAAAATAAAAGTTGAAAAATTGCGTTTTTTAAATTCACTTCCGGTAGCGACCGGAAGTATTGATGACACACGGAAAGGTGATTCTGCAAAGCTATAAGTCATGAACTATCATCTCAAATAAGTCTCCTGTTCATATCTTAAGCAGTTTTCGCTACTAAGTTCAGACAAAATTGCATTTTAAAATCAGAAAATTGTAGATAACTCACGACCGGAAGTGACGTCATCAACAAAAAAAAATTTCAATAAGGTTCAGATCAGTACCTATCAGATGTGAAAGTCTCATGAGAATCAGCCCAATAGTTTACGAGAAATCGCGTGCACAAAATTGGTAAGAATAATAATAATAATAGGTAAAAAGAAACCGAAGAATAACAAGAAGGTCTTCCGTTGGAGACGGAAGACCTTAATAATCTTAATCATCAGAATCAGTAGAAGGTCTTTCGTTGGAAACGGAAGACCTTAATAAACATCTGGAGAAATCGGTAATTACATGTATGACATATGGTGTCAACAACTGAGGTTTCAATTGCCTTAAGACAAGATTAGCAGAAAGTCAATATAAGTTAGTTGGGTATGTGTTTCACATGTACACAACGCTCAATATGTTGGTCAACAATGACATTAATTTCAATCTACAATGTATAGCTCACTATGACGTCATATCATACATTCAAGTAGAATTTTTGGTTGTAACCTTAACCTACATGCGTAAATTTCTAGAATAGAAAGAAATTGTAAATCTTTTGTGAGGTTCAAAACTCTACCCTTCTGAAACCATCCTTATTAATTTATACAAATATTTTTCACTTTAAATTCCATTTTTGACGAAATTTGAGTGAAAAAATTAAAAACTACGCGGTGAAAGTTATTCATTTTATTTAAACATGGCCCAAGTTGTTAGTTTCAAATTCGTTTACAAAAGTTTGTTTGTATCATCTGTCCTTAATGCATTTCTTTTTAAAGGTAATTCATCAGAAATATCTGAAAACTAAAAAAAATTGACGAGACTTACCTTGGTTAAGTCGAAGTCAGATTGTAATTCTATGAGTCATTTTAATTACTGTAGGGATTATGTGAGATAGTAGTACGCATATGCAACCTCAGTTTTCAAATTAAAACATTTGGTCATAATGTAATCATATTGAATATAATTACTTTACTAATATTACTTTATGCATTATTGGTTTGATATCTATGAATATCTGAATAATTGTGTAGGGAGTGGTGGGAGGCACATAATCCCTACAGTAATTATAATGACTCATAGAATTACAATCTGACTTCGACTTAACCAAGGTAAGTCTCGTCAAATTTTTTAATTCTATTTCGTCATAATTACTTCCGGAATTATGTGAGACTTCAAAGCCAATTATGATCAAATGTTTCAAAACACAAGAAAAATTACTTGATCATAATACTATTTTACTTACTGAGAAGTCTCCCACTCTGATTTTTCTTTGAAAGTACACCTGACGCAAAACTTTCATTTTCAACAATGATGTCTTTTTCGTAGAATTTGGAAAATGTTATAGCATTAGTCCATCCAGCCTTCCTTAAATTTTCATCTACTTGCACATCTACTGATTTCGCTTTTGACACTGGAGCAGATCTTACACTATGCGATCCAAATACATCTGTATTAACACCAGAAAGTTTCATCACCATTTTTATCCATCTAGACACTGTGTCTGTTGTAACCGCCTTATGAGGTTTAACATAACTTAACAAACGTGATTGTTCTCCATTTCTAAAAGGTGCTGTTTTTGATAAATATTCCTTCGCCACAACGTATATATAAAGTCTCCTATCTGGAGGATGTGCTTTCATATGTACAACAGGCATTTTATACCCCGGTCTACATTGCTTTAGCAATCCAGAGTATTCGAATATATATTCATTAAAACACTTTTTCATATTATTTACAGAGACTGAGCTCGTGCAGCATTTGTCAAAGCAATTAACATTACAAGTTTCAATGTTAACTGTTTCAAACATAAATTCTTTACAGGAGACCATTTCTTCAACAGTCGTAGAACTAAGGATACATCCCATGTTCCAGAATATCGCGGTTTAGTTGGTTTAATATTATAAACACCTTTCATATATCTGATAACAAGAGCATGGGACCCAACGCTGGTTCCATCTAACTTTATGCCCAAAGCTGACAAAGCCCCTCGAGCTATATTGAGAGAGCTGTAACTCAGTCGATTATCAAAAAGTAAAGTCAAGAATTCCAAAATATTGTTTACAGATGGTGAAATTGGATCAATTTTCCATTCAAAGCAGTACTGAAACCATCTTTTAATGAACGTTTGATACTGTGTTTTAGTACTGGTTCTCCATGATGCCATAATAATGGAGGTAGTTGTTCTTGAAAATCCAAGATTTCTGTAAGTTCGCCGGACACTTGGCATGCAATCAAGGTCATTTTTCCCACAAAGGATGAGCCTTTTTTGTGAGGGTTTACAAGTAGATCCTTCTTTCTCGGAAGTAAAATTGGATTCTTGACTATACTTTTCATTAATCCTGTGAACCAAGTCTGAGTGGGCCATAATGGGGCAATGATAATCCCTCTTGCCCGGTCTTCCTGAATCTTCTTGATGCACAAGCCCATCAGACTAAAAGGTGGAAAAATATAAAGATAATCAAAATCTCTCCAATTCAATGAAAATGCATCAACATAACTACATTCTGGATCTTGTTTCCATGAGCAAAACACTTCAACTTGTGTATTAAGTCTTGATGCAAACAAATCTATATCTGGAAACACTAGCTTTGAACAAATTTGTAAGAATATATCATGATCTAATTGCCATTCCACTTGATCATTAAACTCTCTGGATAATTTGTCTGCTTCTATGTTATTTTTCCCTGGAATATGAGAACACTTCAACCAAATGTCTCTCTCAATGCACCATTCCCATATTTCCACTGCGAGTTTATTGCACATTTCAGATTTTATACCACCCATGTTATTAAATATAACTAATGGCTGTAGTATTATCTGATAATATTCTTACATATTTGTTTTTCACAATATTCACAAAAGATCTCAGAGCAAAGTAAATTGCAAGCATTTCCAAGTAATCTATGTGATTTGATTTTTCTTCTTCTTTCCATCTTCCACCAGTTTTGATATTATCTTGTGTACATACTGCACCCCAACCTGACAAGGATGCATCAGTTTGAATGGTAATCTCTGGATTACCTCTAGAAATAAATCTGATTTGAGAATGAATATTGAAACACCACCAATTTAGCTCTTTTTTCATTTCCATAGTAATTGGCATTAATGAATCAAAATTCCCTTTAGCTTCTTTTAGATGCTTTATTTTCTCTTTTTCTAGCAATCTGTAATGTAATTGTCCCAATTCTGAAGCTGAAAAACTTGAAATAATCAGTCCAATGACTCGAGCTACAGTTCTTATTTTTGCTAGATCTTGATTCATTAAACACTTACATTCTTCATAAATAATATCTTTCTTCTCCTCGGTCAGTTCAATAATCATTCTCTCAGAATTTATTTTGTTTCCCAAGAATGTGATACATTTTTGAGGTTCGAATTGACTTTTCTTTCTATGAATCACAAAACCAAATTTCTCAAGATATTCTCTTGTAATGTTCACATTCATTCTGCATTCATCAATAGTATCTCCAAACAGTAGAACATCATCAATGTAGGTCATACTAAGATAACCTAATGTTCTAAGCTTAGCAAAAATTGGTTTGAGAACTTTTGTGAATATTCTAGGTGCTGATGACAAACCAAATGGTAAGCAGGTATATTGAAATATTTTTCCTTTCCATCTGAATCTCAAATACTTTTGATGCTCAATTGCTATTGGAATTGTATGATTGTCATGTCTTATGTCAATTGATGCCATAAACAATTTTCCTTGACCAGATTTACTGCAGATTCAAAAGTATCCAAAGTACTGAAATGATGGTATACCACATGTTCATTTAAATTTTTCAAATTGAGGATAACTCAGTATTCCCCATTTTTCTTTGGTCTAACAAAAATAGATGAAAGAAACTGATCTGGTCCAGGAATTGCCTCGACAATAGCTCCTATTTTTAATAAATTCTGAATTTCTTGATCTATCACTTCAGATTCTACTGAGTTAAACACAGGTTCATACAAACTACATTTTGTTGGAGCTGCATTATCTACAAATTCTATTTTGCAATTTTCAACTATCTGTAATATATTTATATCTGATGTAATTTTTTCCCATTCTTTGAAAAAATATTTCAATCTACCTGCATAAAATTCAACATTTTTCTCACTAACCTCATCATTTATTGAGTCTTGCTTTTCTGTTGTGAGAGTGGATTGCTCTCCTTGAAGTTTTTTGAATAGAATTGGCCACTACTTCCACCACTGTTTCTGTTTGAATAATTTGGATTGTATGCAGTGTTGTTGTTGTAATAATTTCCACGTCCTCTAGGTCTACGACCCCTGAAACGTCCTCTCATTCTCCCTGGGAATGATCCTCCTCTGTTCAGCTTATGACCAATCTTGCTGCAATCTTCAATTTCTTTTGCAGTTTTTGAGATATCGTCACCAAAAAACCATGACGTGTAAGGTACAGTCTGTGCACACAAATGCAAGTATTCGTATCTTAATTCTGGTTTAATAAGCTCACTTCTTGTCATATTTACTTGTTTGTTTGCATGTCCAAATAGAGCTAAGCTGTCATTGCATTCATCTATAATTTTTCCCAATTTTGTTTTCTGTGTATCTTCTAATTCATTTTCCACATTTGCCAACTTGTTCACAACTTTGGCCAGGATGATAGAACATTTAATAACAGAAGTTTCTATGTTTTTTTCATTTTTCTATCAATGGTTTTAGCTTCTTGGGATATAATATCCCAAACGAGTTGGTTTGTCTTCACAACTTTCAGACCTTCACAGTTTTCTGGTCTTGCATTATTTTCATCTTTAATCATATCTGAATATTGATCTTCATTCATTCCATTTCTAAACAAATCTGTTATATTTGTAGCCAAAGTCTAATCTAATTTCACATCACACATTTCTCTGCTTTTAAATCTTTTACTCATGTTCTTAAAACGACTTGAATTTTCTTGAACAACTTCTGTGTCCAAATTATCACTCTTCCATTTCCCAGAAGCATTATCTGAATTTTCAACATTATCATCTGTACGCTGAACATTACTATAACTCTCGTCGTATGTCTGATCATCATCGTAACCTTCATAATCATCACATTCTTGAAATTCGTTTTCTATCATATTGATCTTATTGTTCAATGTACCGATCTGTTCATCTTGTTTTTTCTGATTTTCAAGAATTGTATTCAGTATACACATAATTTGATTATCATTTTGTGTACTACCGCTGTTATGGACATCGGCCACAACTTTCACAGGCTTCTTCGTTCCGCTGGACCTTGTACTTGTAGCGCTTACCGTACTACCGACAGAACTACCATGTTTCTTAGTCTTTGTTCCCTGAACCTCTACTTTAGAGTTCTTTTTAGTAACATCCTTACTTTTACATGTTCTGTCCGTCTTTTCTGTGTCTACTTCTTCTTCAAAGCAAGTAGTACTCCGTAATTGTTTCTTTTGAATCATCTGTTCCGCCATTTTTACGACTTTATCATAAAGTAGTCGAAGAACCGCTTTATGGTAGTCGTAAACACAAAACTCCTCGAGTTTTGTAGATAATAGTCGTAAAAAAAACAAAACTCCTCGAGTTTTGTAAGTAAGTATATCTTATCAATGTGTCAAACGAAAAAATAGTTAACCACGTTAACTTAGACACAAACTGAAGTTGCTAATTGAAAGACCACGTCCTTCCTCGTTTATAACTCGTACCACAC
Organism: Saccostrea glomerata; assembly: GCA_003671525.1. Lineage (NCBI taxonomy): Eukaryota > Metazoa > Mollusca > Bivalvia > Ostreida > Ostreidae > Saccostrea > Saccostrea glomerata. The sequence goes on from PRKT01000763.1 coordinate 187,201, forward strand.
TGAGGTTGCACATGTGTACTACTATCTCACATAATTCCGGAAGTAATTATGACGAAATAGAATTGGCAATATATTAAGTATATTTTTCAATTTACTCAACTCGTGTCCTTTCACGTGCATGCATGTGCAGATTGGCCATGTCATCTTGTGAACAATTTTAAAAGTGTTATTATATTCTAATTTTTAAATCATATCTCTATATAATTTGGCGATATAATGTATATCAGTAAATGAACACATTTTGTTGAAAATACGGTAGACGTAAATGAAAATGTATTACAGTTAATAATCAAGAAATATGGGATAGGGGCACTAATGGCTAAGCTAGACCTAAGAGATGATTTTAGAAACATCCCAATGCACCTTCAGACTATCATTTGAACAATCAATATTATTTGATAAATGTTAAGCAATGGGTGCTAGTTCATCTTGTCAGTTGTTTGAGGTTTTAAGCACATCCTGGCAATGGTTTATGCTGAATAAATATCAGGCCACTATCTCAAAAATGTGTCCCTGATGTCAGAAACTTTTCAAGCTTATATTTGAGAGTATGATTTCCTCTAAAGAATCAAAATCTGTCTTGCCGACAACTTGTTGGACTATATATGGAATTGAGGTAGATTCTATTCCTAAGGAAAGTTGACTACCCGAAGACTTACTCATAGATATTTTATATTTGCCTGTCAAGTGGTCACACCTAGTCGTGCATTGTTTGAGACTCATAATAGATTTACCCATGTGTCCAAACCAAACCATTACATAAAATCAACTACTAAGGAGCATGCTGATATTAAGCAATGTAGATTTTTATCATCATCATTTTTGTGGCAAGTCAATATTTCATCCGGATTAGTGGTATTCTTTACAAAAGCTACATTTATTTACAGACGCATCTGGTGCTTTGGGTAATGAAGCTGTATATGGTTCAAAATGGTCAGCTATGGTTTTCAAATTTATGTTAGAGTTTTTCCAATCATTCTGCTAGTAGAAATTTGGGTCCCATATTTCAGCTGTCAAAATTTTCTTTTTTGCTGATATAGCAGTTATACCTTCGAAGTAAAAAAAAAAAAAAAGCAAGTTATTAAGGATTTATTTACTCTGAGTTTAAACCCATCCACGATTAATCCACATATTTCGGCCATAAGTTACGTTTCTAAACAAATTTATCTATATGACCTTAAATACTCCTTTATGGTGAGGAAAGTTGTCAAAAGAGCCCAGAACCTAGCAAGAACTGCTGACACTAGACTTCCAATCACAAAACCCATTCTTAACGAATAAGTATTTGACTTATATCACACTCTAGAAGAAGCAGACACAAGAACCATACTATCAGCAGTCTTCCTTCTTGCCTTGAACGGTTTTATAAGCTTAGGAGAACTCATTCCTATAACAACACATTCAACTCCAAAGTAATTCAAAGACAAGCCATAATGTTCAATGATGATATTTCAGTTTCTATCACACTGAGGTATTCCAAACTATGAATGAAAGGCAACCAGTGGTACTTACTCTAACAACCAATAACTTCAATTGCCAAGTTTGTCCAGTTCATGCCTTAAAAGCATACATTAATTACTCAACATAAACACACATCTGGTCCTTTATTCAACTTCAAAACTGATGAATCAGTTACGCACAATTTGTGGCATCCCAATTGAAACATGGAATGAGTTTTGACTGATCACTTTACTTTGGTCATAGTTTTCGCGTTTGTACTGCTAGTTTTGTACTGCTAGTGGCAGCTAAGAATGGTTTATCCAACAACTCGGTCGTTGGCACTCAAATGCAGGTAGACATTACATTAAAATAAATGCCTTTAGGTTTTAAATTCCACACTTGTTGTTAAGAATTCCCAATTAAATACTCCTCTTATACATTTACTGCCACCGACTATCGAAAGAGAGAAGTTAGCAAATGGCTGTTTCTCTACAGAATTTAATTAGGATCTGATAAATGTTTTACATCCAATTCAGTAATTAAACGTATAAAATCAAGTCTATGAGGTCAGCAAATGGTTGCTCCGATACAAAATTGTAAAATTTTAAAAGCATCTTGGGTCCCAAAATAAGCCTATAATTTGGGGTTATTTCAATTTAGCTTATGGAAATAACACGGGTGGAATCGATTCCTACTCAGTTATAATTATGGGTCAAAATACGATTGGAAAGTTCCAGTCATGATTGTTGTTAAACTGACCAACGTCCCAAATTGAAAAGGGTATTAAAGATGACGTCTTCATATACATTTTTATCAATCAGTGCAAATAATTTAACGCCGACGCCCAAGTAACAATTTAAGATGCTAGTACCGTTGATATTCGCGATATATGTATATATAGTAGCAGATATAACTTATGCTCCAAGTAAAGGTTTCGCATTACAAAGGCAGGAAAATGATGAAATGTTGTTTGGAAATTGTTTTGGAGATGATGTCAAGTTGAATTTGAGATCGTCAAGCGAATGACAATGCCAAATCGCTTTTAGCTCACCTGAGCCAAAGGCTCAAGTGAGATTTTCTGATCACATTTTCTCCGTCGTCCGTCCGTCTAGCTGTCCTTCTGTCCGTCTATCTGTAAACTTTTCACATTTTTGACTTCTTCTCAAGAACCACGGGGCCAATTTCGACCAAATTTGGTAAAAGGAAAAGCTGAAACTTATGTGGAAGCATCCTGGGCTAGTGTGGATTCTAAATTGTGCAAATCATGACCCCCGGGTGTTGGGCAGGGCCACAATTGGGAATCAAAGTTTTATATAGAAATATATAGGAAAAATCTTTGAAAATCTTCTTCTCAAGAACAATTGGGTCAGTAAAGCTGAAACTTATATGGAAGCATCCTAGGGTAGTGTGAATTTTAAATTGTTGAAATCATGACCCCCGGGGGTTGGGCGGGGCCACGATTGGGAATCAATATTTTACATAAAAATATATAGGAAAAGTCTGTGAAAATCTTTTTTCCACGAACCAGTGGCCCAGAAAAGCTGAAACTTATGTGAAAACATCCTAGGGTAGTGTATATTCTAAATTGTTCAAATCATGACCCGCTGGACTAGGGTGGGGCCACAATGTGGAATCAAAGTTTTACATAGAAATATATAGGAAAATTCTTTGAAAATCTTCTTCTAGAAAAACTGAAACTTATGGGAAAGTATCCTTGAGTAGTGTAGATTTAAAATTGTCTAAATTATGATCAGTGGGGTAGGGTAGGGTCACAACATGCATTACAAGGGGGAAATCTGGTAAAGAATAGAATGGCCAAAGCTTCTCATGTGAGAGATGTGGCCCATGGGCCTCTTGTTTTTCCGTTATTACGAGAAGGCTGATCTATGTAGTAAATTCGGAATTGTACAATACATACAGACGATATTCATGAAATGAATACAGTTTAGTACCACAAATGTTTCATTTTTATTATTCCTGCTTTTATTTAAATATAGCCATTGTTGCATCATTGTGAATATGCCTGTAAATGCGATGTCGACTACGACTTATTTTAGCCGGTAATATCTTTTTTATTTGCCTCATATGGGAGCTTCACTGAGCACGCAGGTCTATTATTTTAGCTGTACGCAAACATAACATGGCTTCTAAACGTAGAGAAATAAAGAGCGTTCTAAACAACAGATATTTTATTTAGATAATGATGATAAGAAAATCAAAGTATTGAAAGAACTGAAAGCCGGGCTTTAATTGCTCGAGTATATTGTTTGATCCGAAATTAGTACATATTTATTTTTTTTTCATTTCCTTTTGGCCATTTATTTTGAAAAAGTAGACTTTGTATGATTACATGTTTGATTTAAACAAATATTCCATGAAGCAGTAATTAAAATTAACAGTCCAGACCCGAGATATGCAATGATTTTAAAATTTAATAAATAAATTTCCAGGAAATTCTGGCATATTTTCTATTTGATAAGCATTTCTTTTTCTCAAAATTTAAAAATTCTGTCTTGAAATAGTAAAAAAATGCATATGTGTATTTTATAGATATTTTTTTTAATTTCAAACAAACAGAACTTTTATCGCAAACTACATGCAGAAACACAGATAAATGTACATTATCAAGAGACTTCATGCATGTTAATTAATAAAATTCCAATACACTATGCTACTAATTCGCTCAAAAAACAAAACAAAATATATCCACTATCATAACATCGACGAAAACAATATGAAACATGAAACTCTTTAACAATTTCAACATTTCGAAAAGCCCGTGCTATTGAAAATTGTTCGCTCATATTATGCATTAAGCAGCGTATGTGCACAAATTGTTATACTGAGTATCACGATTATCCCAATAAAGCAAATATTTAATTTCTTTTTCAGTTTAATTCTGAAGCAAAAAAATATGGATCATTAACTTTTCCAACGATTGGGATGTTAAAATTATGTGTTTGAATATCGTCTCGCAATGGGACTACACTGTATTTTGTTTATCGGAAGCGTCTGCTTTGACGTTGTTTGGTCTTTTGTTTACTGTGCTATTTATAGTCCGCCAGTCGATCATGAAGCCTTGAGCAAGGACTTTGCTTTCAGCAAAACCCAACTAAAAATACTTCATGCAATCCATCTATCATATCAAAGTTTTTTAAACGATATGCAACAAGTATCGAACATTACCAACTAAGCGGAGGACATACAAATATTTCAGTTTCAGATACACCCCTACTAATGTGTTTGGATGATATTCTTTATCGCTGTTAAGTGTAGCGTAACATCCGAGTGGTCGATTTGACCTCTAACGAGACCAGCCTCGAGACCGTGCGAGATCTGCACCAGTTCCTGTAAGATTTAGACAGGAAGTAGATGTGTGTTTTGGGATTTATGCATTTAATGTAAGTAAAGCTCATTTTATTTGCATTCATTCACTTGAACATTTTTTGCACATTAAATTTGATTTAATTAGTCTTCATTTCTCGAATTCTATCACCTCAAACACATGAAACGAGAAACATTAAATCAGGTGCATTTAGAGTTATCTTCCTTTGTTTACATGCCTCCACGTGGTTCGAAAAATAAAAATCTTTTGGTGCAATAAAAATATATAGGGCTTGTCAATGCTTTTAAATTATTATACTAAATTATTTATGTTGTTCTTGGTGTTGTGAAATATTTTACCCCAGTGTTAAAAGAAGTGAAAATGATTCAATGTGCAGAAAATGTTATAGTCTGTTTTACTTCTTACAATCTGACAATAGCAGATACACAATTTCTCAGTTACTTACATGCAATATACATGTAATAAACGTGTGAAGAAGTGCTTAATTAAATGAATATAGAATGAATGTGACATTCAAAAGATTAGAAATTGTAAATGACAATGTAAACAACCCTCAAGTGATCAGCTGGTATCACAGATTATTATTCAGCGGATCTAGAAATTTTTTCTAGGGGGGAGTGTTAAGAGGAAATGAGTTTATATAACTTATGTCTTACATAAACATGTACAATGTACATGTAGTTAAATAACTCAATAGGATAAGGGTGCAGTGTGGTTTTTAAAAATGGTAGGTTGATCAGCCTGTGAAAAAAATACTCGTATCTATAGATTACCTGAAATTTTTTGAAAGAGTGAAAAAAAAATCTCTGAACCTGTAAATCCTATTATGTAAAGACGTAGGGTTTCATTTTGTTATCACAACCAAATTTCTTTAATATATATTACAACATAAGCCTTTCAATGAACATTTTTTTTATAATCATGATAATAAGAACACAATACACTGTAGAAATTTGGGTCTTTCTTTCTCTCTCTTATTTTGCAAATCAAAAGGGGGGAGGGGGTGCAGTGGGAGCCAGTCCAAGTGCCCCCTAATAAAAACGTCCCGGTCAAAGTGTCCCCTAATCTTAGTCAAAGCGCCCCCTTACATATTTTCATAGAAAAAATACTGCCACGAAATATTACTTTAAGATTATTTAAATTTTCTTGATCACAATCTTAGATGACATACAGACACTTAAACTGTAAAGTACTAAGTACTGAGTACATGAATGGTACTAGTAAGTAATTTGATTGATTCATTATCATGCCTGAAGTGATAAAAGTATTACAAAAAGTCTGTCAAATTCTTAAAAACATAATTATTTCACACTCATGATGGTTTTTGTCAGTGTCCCTTATGCAAAAAATATAATTGCCTTAATAAATTCTCATATATTTTTATAATATTTTAGATGTTAATGACTAAAATGATTGATCATTATCGAAATAAAATATCTCTTACAGACACGATGCAAAAGGTTAATTCATCTTCATCTTAAACATAGGATATGGTGATAAGGAACAGTATTCAATATCAAAGTCCATAAAACAATACAAAATAGGAGCAGAGCAAACACAGACCTCCGAAACATCAGAGGTGGGATCAGGTGCCATGGAGTTGTGAGCATTCCCTGCTGAACGATCACACCCGCTGTAAGCTACTTGTCATGATCGTGAAATAATGGAAAAATCCATCGTCAATTCAGTGTATAAATAATGGACTAACAATTTGTATGAAAAACATCAGTCAGCATTTACAAATTGGAAATCAATTGTAAATCAATATGATTTACAATATGTAAATCAACTTTCAACTGCTTTTCTTGGCTGTACAGTATTTTAAGTCACATAGTAGTATAATATGATAATAAGGACTTTCAAGTAGGCATAATTATGCTTTAGGCATAATTTTAGTTTTTAGGTGTCATTTATTTTTCCAGGGGTAGCTTCATTGCATTTTTACGCCTCAAATCCCTGCTTGACACAGTGGTTTGAGAACCTGCTCTAGAGTCGCGAAGTAAGGAGTCAATCCTTACATCACGTGTTCAAATACCACTGTGGGACTTGGAGACGGTCCTTCGGATGAGACTGTATAAATTGGGGTCCTTTGTCACAGTAGGTGCTGGCACAAAAAAGATCCCTCAACAATTAGATAACCTTATTTTGACACAAAATTGACTCTGAATTTACTTTGTCAGTGTACGTCGAGTGTACAACAATGAAAACTATACGCGCATCATATCTAAAACTTTTTTTTGTGTGTTTTAAAGGGAGCTAGTGTCAAAACCCTTACCTCTTCACCTGAATCTGTGTACCTGTTTTATATTTTTTTGTGATAAATAAATGTATGTGCTTGTAGTTATCATCATGAACATTTAATAAATAAGAGGAAAAATAATCTTTTGCAAAGCACTGAATAGCACAATATTATGGCCAACTGATTACTAATTTAACATGTTCAAATCCTGTTCAAGTACACGTACAATTTAATTTTGGAAAATTTGATTTGTAAACTTTGCTTAAATTGGGTATTAAAAGTTATTTTATAGCAATATTCTGGAGGGACAAGTTCACTTAGAGACAAATTTTAAAGAATTAACCTTTGATAATGATGAATAACATCTACACCAAATAAATTTACTTTTGGCATCTTACATGTGACTTTTCTTATGCAAATTTATATATAATGTTGTACAGACTTTTGCCTTCATGTTGATTAAGTTTCAACACTGAGCCTTAACTTTCAGGTCTCTTCACATCAATATTCTGATGCTGTCCATTAGTCGCCCATCATAGCCTTAATATATTGAAACACAGTGGTGGTACAGAGATTTGGACAATCTATCATCTATCATCTATTGCCCTTGTTTTCATCTTTGTATATAAACTTTCACATTCTCCACTGGGCCACTTTCAACCAACTTGACACAAAGTATTCTTGAACAAGGGAATAAAAAATGATAAAGGTTATAAGAAAAAAAGTTTAAAGAAAATGCAATGCCTCCTTCCTAAGGATAGTCCAGACATGAATGCTGTCTTGACATGTAAACATGTAGCATACTAGTATGTAGATTTAATTGTTATCTTTGCCCTTGAGGATTGGGTACAAAGCCCCGAAAGGTAGGGCGACAAAAGAGATAAATATTTTAGCTCACCTGAGCAAAAACCTCAAGTGAGTTTCTCTTATCACCTGTTGTCTGGCCCAGAAAAACTGAAATTTATGTGGAAGCATCCTAGGGTAGTGGATATTGTAAATTGTTCAAATCATGACCCCCTGGGGTAGGACTGGGCCACAATAGGGAATCAAAATTTTACATAGAAATATGTAGGAAAAAACTTTAAAAATCTTCTTCTCAATTAAGAACCATTGGGCCAGAAAACCTGAAACTTATGTGGAAGCATCCATGGGTAGTGTAGATTTTAATTTTTTCAAATTATGACCCATGTGGTAGGGCTGGGTTACAATATGTATTACAGTGGGGGAATGTGGTAAAGAACAGCATGGTCAAAGCTACTCAGGTGAGCGATGTGACCCATGGGCCTCTTGTTTAGTACAGTTAAGTGTACACATGTATATTGAGTATATTCAATGTTTTGTAGTTGAATATGGAAATTATTTCATATGTGGGACAGGATATTTTGTCTCATTAGTGAAATAAATTCCATATTATTCAAATACGAAACATTGAATTTTCTGTTTATTACATTTTCTTTGATTTTCCCTTTATCTACCTCTTTTTTTGTAATGTAGTCATACCCTACATGACGTCATAGTTGAGCGGTCGATACGTCAGCTTAAAGTGAAACATTGTAAACATAAATTTCAGCAATTAACGTATTTGGGGAATGTTCGCAGTCTTTATCTCTGTCAGAATGGTTTATTAACTTGTTCTCAATCTTATAACAGGCCATGGAATATTTTTTACAACATTCCTTTTTCCTCAATCTTATAACAGGCCAAGGAATATTTTTTACAACATTCCTTGTAATGGGAAGGAAAATCTCAAGTTTTCTCGCACTTCTGGTATTTGTCACACTGTGAAAGAATATCCTTTTATTTAATGAATAAATTACAGTATTTCACTGTTTAAAATGTAAAATGTAATAAATTGGTGTATCTAATGTACATCTCAAAATTCTCAAAACACAAATGAATTTTTTAGCTGTAAGTGCTTTCTATTACTTCATGGCTTTTTAATTCAGACAAATACAAAATAAAATTCAGTAATGAAGGCAATATTCTGTATTCATTGATAAATTTCTTATACATGACCTTCTTAACTTCCTTGACATCAAAGAATGGAAATTAACATCATAATACACACTATTTCAAATGCCTTAATATTTCACTCTATTTATAGGTGTTTTTGACAAAGACGGTTTAAAACCTTTGTGGACATGGATTTTGAAACTTCTTAAAACTCTGGAAGGATGAGGAAAAGGAACTATTGAAATGGAACATGTTGGACAGGGTTATCACGGTAGTATTGTTGATTTTGAACATGCATGCAAAAATTTGGTATGATATTGCATATTACAGTGTATATTAAGAAAAGTTCAACACATGCATTCATTAACTGACATGTATTTAAAGTATGCCCTTTGTCCACAAAGAAATTTTAAAATCTTTATGAGGCTGATTGTATGAAATGATAGATAAATTGACAGAATGATTCACTTTTTTCTTATTTATCTAATTCGAAAATGAACATATGAAACATTGGGGAAGATGTTCAGGATTTTTAATTTGGATGTTGGAATTTGTATCTCAAATGGGAGGATGGCTTTTCAAAGAAGATTTTGGTTTTGATTGAGATCAGCGATTTTCTTCAAGAATGATGCATTTGATATTACTATTAACAAATTTGAACAACTCCTCCTAATATCCAGAACTTACAAATAAATGTACATTGTACTTTTGAAAACTGATTCTTCTTAGGTACATTCATGTTTGTCCCAAACCAATTGAAGGCAAAATATTTTCAGGAGAATGGTTAGACTAAATGACACAATGACAATCTCATATTCATGCAAAACTTAATTTGCAGTCTTTTTGCAGATTCAGATCTGCACATCTAAAGGAGTGGATACATGAGTGTTTTTGAATTAAAATCTGGAATTCCTGACAAGAAATGGCACAAATTAATTCACAAAATTTTCATGTATCCAACCCTATATACTACCCTGTGGGGATCTGGGTTAGAATAGGTCCTCAGTACCCCCTTGCTTGTCGTAAAAGTCGACTAAATGGGGCGGTCCTTCAGATGAGACCGTATAAACCGAGGTCCCGTGTCACAGCAGGTGTGGCACGATAAAGATCCCTCCCTGCTCAAAGGCCTAAATTTGCAGCCCTTCACCGGCAATGGTGACGTCTCCATATCAGTGAAATATTCCGGAGAGGGACGTTAAACAGTATACAATCAATCAATCAATCACTCCTATATACTGATTTGACACTGGCTGCATTTTTTTTTTACACAGAAATATAATCTGACTTAATATTGTGACTTCTTTTTTGAATGACCCTCAATTAGGGATTAGTCACACTTTTCATGTGTAGAATGTCATTTTTAACATGTTTAAAGAAAATATGGTTGTATTTTACTTTCAATTGACATGTCTCAGAGGAGCATCATGGTCCATATAGGATTATAGTCAATTATAAATCTGAGTACATTTTACACAATTTATTGTGCGATTATTTTAAAAGTTATTAAATTTTATGTATACAACAACAGACTGATGTGATATGCTGGAAATTCCTTATTAAACGCAAGGAATTTATTATTGCAATTTTGCATGTAGCATCACTTGCGAAATAAAATGTTTCACTTTTATTTTTATGGTACTGAAACCCATGCACATTCTCCTTATCAACCGACCATTCACAAATATATATTCTTGCGATTAAATTTTTTTAAGAGCTATTTTGCAATAATAAGTACTCACAAAAAATAAGGAATCTACGGAAGCGTATTGCTGCCAATTGAAAAAAAAATATTGTAAGTCGTACGTACGACATAATAAGTCGTACGTACGACATAGTAAGTCGTATGTATGAGATACTAAGTCGTACGAACGAGAAATTATGTCGTAGTTACGACATACTAAGTCGTACGTACGACATAATAAGTCGTACGAACGACATAATAAGTCGTACGTACGACATAATATTAAGTCGTACAAACGACATAATAAGTCGTATGTACGACAAAATAAGTCGTACGAACGAGATAATAAGTCGTACGAACGAGATAATAAGTCGTACGAACGAGATACTAAGTCGTACGAACGAGATACTATGTCGTACGTACGACATAATAAGTCGTACGTACGACATACTAAGTCGTACGAACGAGATACTATGTCGTACGTACGACATACTAAGTCGTACGAACGAGATACTATGTCGTGCGTACGACATACTAAGTCGTACGTACGAGATACTAAGTCGTACGAACGAGATACTAAGTCGTACGAACGAGATACTATGTCGTACGTACGACATACTAAGTCGTACGAACGAGATACTATGTCGTACGTACGACATAATAAGTCGTACGAACGAGATACTAAGTCGTACGTACGACATAATAAGTCGTACGAACGAGATAATATGTCGTACGTACGAGATACTCAGAACGTAGCTGCAGAACTGTAGCTTTATGGTTTTGTATTTTAGTCTTTGGTCATATATTAAATGCGAATAATAGGTAATCTACGGCGCAAGATTTAAACGCACTTTTGGGAAGAATTTCCAGTCTTTCCAGCATTGGTCTATCCCTAATTCTAAACACATTTTTTTCACCTATATGTTTATTTTATCAACCTTCTAGCCCTTTATATTCGTTTCTACAGGCGATAAACTCGCTTGATTTGAATTGTCTGTTGGATTGCAGAAAATTCAAATCAAACAAGTTTATCACCTCTGCCCGATTCGAACTTGGGATTTTACATTGTTTATTTCATATTTATCTGCAAAACTGTTTATTACAATTCATAAATTATAAACTAGGAAGGATAAAGATTTTATTCAATATGATATATTTTTTCTACCCGTAACCCTGCATATTTTCAAAGCCTTATAAATTTTGGGCTTAAAATGGTATGATCAAGAGTAAATGACTATTTAGGATATCGTCTAGAAAGTCTGAAAGAGTGTTTAAATGTAGAGAGAAATTATAAATTACTTTTATAACAACAAGTTGCGAGTGGTATAATGTCTTTGGCACGTCAGTTAGTCCGTCAGTCCTTTTTTTATTTCTTTATTTTTTATAAGCATAATTATTCTTAAACAGCTACATAAAATTTCATGAAAAATTGTAGATAATTAGGACACAATGTATAGATATGCATATTACTAAAACAGGCACGTAGCAATATTATTGTTTAAAAATTTATATTGAAAGGCCGGTTACCCCTTCACCCACTTTGTGATACAGTAAATTGAAATAAGGGTAATGTACATGTAGTATCATATTGGGGAAAATTGTACTGAAAGAAGTTGGAACTTTAAAAAGACCCCCCCTCCCCAAAATAATGTTTTCTTGTTAGAGCAATTTTTTATTTGTCAACTTTTTCAGGTAAGTTTTTTTTCTCTGGCTGCCCCCTCTCCCCTTTCAAAAACGATGTTATGTCACTGCAAGAAATCTTAATTTCTTTATTTTTCTGGGTGAGCACTTTGCGCAACCCTGCTTAAGAGGGCGAGGGGTGGGGGGGGGGGGTGTCG
>PRKT01000763.1:201324-237687 GCA_003671525.1 Saccostrea glomerata
ATTTTTGTACTTTTCACACACATCGGTACCCACTGAAAAGCTTAATTTATAATATTCTTTCGATAAAAACGTATCAAATTATCAGATTCTTTGAGGGGTGGACGGGGGCTGCTTTGGATAGGACTTCTTAGTCAACATGTAAAATTTGACTTTTTTTAAACTGTTAAATAGATTGAAGTTACATATGTATATGAAATTTAGGTTCTTCCGTTTTAGTGATCAAAAGCACAATTGGCACGCCCGTCTATTCATGATACTATAAAGAAAACCAAATAACTACATATTATATCGTATAAGTAATACAAACACATGACTACAAGGGGTTAATGTTATCTCGTTCGTACGACTTAGTATCTCGTACGTACGACTTAGTATCTCGTTCGTACGACTTATTATGTCGTACATACAACTTAGTATGTCGTACGTACGACATAGTATCTCGTTCGTACGACTTAGTATCTCGTTCGTACGACTTAGTATCTCGTACGTACGACTTATTATGTCGTACGTATGACTTAGTATCTCGTACGTACGACTTAGTATCTCGTACGTACGACTTATTATGTCGTACGTACGACTTAGTATCTCGTTTGTACGACTTATTATGTCGTACGTACGACTTACTATGTCGAACGTACGACATAGTATCTCGTTCGTACGACTTAGTATGTCGTACGTACGACTTATTATGTCGTACGTACGACATAGTATCTCGTACGTACGACTTAGTATGTCGTAAGTACGACTTATTATGTCGTACGTACGACTTATTATGTCGTTTGTACGACTTAATATTATGTCGTACGTACGACTTATTATGTCGTTTGTACGACTTATTATGTCGTTTGTACGACTTATTATGTCGTACGTACGACTTATTATGTCGTACGTACGACTTATTATGTCGTACGTACGACTTATTATGTCGTACGTACGACATAGTATCTCGTTCGTACGACTTAGTATCTCGTATTTACGACTTACTATGTCGTACGTACGACTTATTATGTCGTACGTACGACTTACAATATTTTTTGTTAAAGTGGCAGCAATACGCTTCCGTAGGAATCTGCAGTATGTACATGTATAATCTTTGTATTGATGTTTGATTTTTTTTTCAAATCCAGATCATGCATTTATAAAAGATGACAGCATATCAGCACTGCCTTAAGATTGGAGTTGAGACCTTGTATTTTTTACACAGAAAATAAAGAACAGTTGCTGAATGAAACAGATACTCACAGAAGCAAATGTAATGAGCCCAAAATAATGGTGATCTATTTTGAATGATTTTATTCTCTGGTTGAAATGTTATTGAAATGATACGTACTGATCCAATTTTAGAAGTGGTTGACAATGAATACTAAGTATTTTGTTGTATATAAGTATAATGCTTATTTTAAAACTGTTTAAAGCTTGCAATGTTTATATCAAATGTAATGATATTGTGTAGGAATCAATTTTTTTTAAGGATAAAAGATGTAAATTTTTTTTCAATCAGAATTTCTTAAAAAGACTTTCTAATGTAAATACATGTATGAATAATAGAAGTTTATAATCTTTTCTTTTACTGTCATTGAAATACTGTAGTAATGAACTGCAATTTTACACAAAAAATGTTTTAACATGAAAGTTTCAAAGAGCGATATATGGTAAGTGTCTCAATAGGCCCCTTAAAATGGATATCTTAATTTCACTTTATATATAGCTTTAATTTGTACAGCTTTATAGGCGACATTTAGTGGTCATTCTTATTTAGATCAAAATGCCGTTATTTAAGAAATACGACATCATAAAAATCACGTTTCCCGCCATTTTAGCATATTTTGTGTAAGACTGCTTATTTTCTAGCAGTTTTTCTTCCAGAAAATAAAGAGCGCAGCCTAGAACATGCTTTATATCTTAACCAAAGATGTATCTATCCAATACTAATTAGTGACAGAAAAATTATATATGTTCTACACTGCGCTCTATGTTTCCCATAAGAAAAAACATCAAGAAAAAGGCATATTTTTGGCTTTTTTGTTAGATTGCAAAAACAGCATTATTTCTCATGTCCTTTACAGCTAGTGAGTGCATATAAATGTGAAAAATGTTTTGGAAAAATATCTAATATAATCTCTTCTACAAAATAAATATCAATAAAACATATCTGAATGTCATTCTAAAATGTTGATTTTTAGGGGGCCAAAATTGGCTCTTATCCTATATACTCCTTTCAAGGTTTTATGAAGTTTGAATTGTGGCTCATATTGCTTTTTATTGAACTATCTCCCTTAACCTTAGATTTATTGTGCATTTTATGTAATAAATTCAATTTTTGAACATGGGGAAGGTCTTGTTTTGAACTCTGCTGATTTTAACTCAAGCAGAGTAAATGTGTTTAATGCATGTACATGTATATCTGTAAAAATAATTGATCTTCCCGAAGAGTTATTTCCCTTGTTCACAATGTAAAAAAAAATATGAATGATATACGCATGACTGTTTAACAAAAAGCAAAGAGATAAATTTATTTTATATGTTTCAGAAATGTCCTCATTGTGGCCAGAATCTGCTTTTCTTACAAGTATTAATGATGTTGAAATAAACTGTGCTAATATTAAAAAGTACTTTTATATCATGACATGATTATATTGAACCCTGTTCATTGGAGCTGTGGCAAGAAGTGTTTGGCTAATACAGCTAGGGTTCAAAATATTTCACAGAGTGAGATTAAAATACAGAAATATATTTTATATGGTAAAACACATATTTAGAAAACATCTTGTTGGATCTTTTTTCAAGTATGATCTCAGTTAAAAGGAACTGGATCCCGTTGTATCAATATAAACTGTTGATACAACCCGGTCCTGGGTGTAAAAAGAGCTTACATGTACATGTATATTTTCTAGATATTTATTTGAATGTTTTTGGTCTATGAAAAATGCACAAAGTGAAGAAATGTGAAGTTTTATCCAAACTTGACATTGGGGACAGGGATATACTAAGTTTGTGTAAGATCATGATCAAATGACACCTACATGTAACAGTCAGCTAGATTTAAAAGGGTTATGTTTTGTAGTTTGCTAAATAATTCTAGGTATGACTAGGAAATTAGATTTGTTTGTGTGTGTGTGTGTGTTTTCATACATGTTTATTTTAGCCCCCCTTCCCCCATTTTTATGTTTTTATGATTCTGACTAAGGGTGTTGGTATTTAACACCCCCACCCCCACCACATGAGAATTCCTGGAACCATCCATACCTTCAATAAAAATATTCTAAGTGCTCTGGAAAATTTATTAAACCTTAGAGATAGGGTTTAAAATAAAGAAGTATGAAAATGGGAGAAAAAGATATTGAGAAGCAGGATGGACGGGTCTCATCCCTCCTTTCCAAATAAAAAGAAGTTGGAAAAAGGGGGGGGGGGTAATTTCCTGCACGTCTAACCAACTTGACATGTTTAGGGATCCAGGTTCTGAGTTTCTGAGTCATTTAGATTGCGTGTAATTCAGTATTCATAAAAAATATTTTTGTATCATTCAATATTAATTGAAGGATCTGTTTTTGTCTAATCAAGATCTAGTTGGTTTGTGTGTTGTCGATTAACGTGCCCCTTGAGACTTTATCGTTCATATTTAAAGGCCACTAATTGCGTTTGAAAGATTGTATTTTTTTCACGTGTACTCGGTACTAACATCTTTTGTGCAGCAAGAATGTGGTACATGCACATAACTTGCCTAACATGACCTTGCTTAAACCGTCTTACCTAAAAGACAACTTTGATTCGAAGACGCAAAGTGGATTTGAAGCGGCAATCAAAGGATCAAACAAAATACTAAATCTCTAATGTAAAAGCTGCATCGACTGCACCACGCGGGCAACTATTTCAGATTATTTTGTTGAATTCATGAAGATGATCCTTGTTATTTTCAATGATTGATTCTTAGTTCAGATGTTTGCATTAAGACATATTTTTCAAATGAAGGGAAGCTCGAAAATAATTCTTGAAAAGACTGGCTTTCAGTTTCTACAAGTACATGATTTCTATTTAGAACATGACATTTATACATTTCATTTTTTTCAGAATGTGGAATTGGAAACTATGGCAGTGATTGTGCATTATCTTGTAGCGGAAACTGTAATAATAACCAAACTTGCAATCGATTTACCGGAAAATGCGATAATGGCTGCAGTGCGGGATATGCTGGGATTCTTTGTAATCAAAGTAAGTAGTAAAAATATTGTTGTTTACAAAAATGACGCAATTTGCTGCTAGCCAATGCATAATGACGGTAATAATTGCGTCTACTTTCCTGAAAATTTCAACCAATAAGACGATGCTTTCTAATTAATGGATGATCTGCTTATATAACATGTGCAATTGTGTAATGATAGAACTTTCCTGAGATTGCATAAAAGTTTAAATGTCTGGATCGAAGGGTGAGCTTATATTTTGTATTCCTCCCTTATTATATTCAATCATTTTTTCAAAAAAAAAATTTCATCAAGAACATTGCGATTTTATCATGCCTGCGTTCCGCTACATCTGTCTGTAATCTTTATATCGGAAATTAATATAAAAAAATGGGTAACTACACAATAAATATGTTTAAAATTGGACATTGATTTTTTAATCTTTAATTGGTTCAGAAGAAAAGTGGCTCATATTTTTGTTATTTTGATTAATTTTAAAAATTAGACAAAACCAAGTAAATGTCATGGAAATATTATTCCATGTCGATATTATGTGATTGTTTCGTACAGAATACATCATTATTTTTTTAAGAAGATTACACGATACGATCTTCATGAATGATTTATGTTCGAAAATGAGTGAATTTCCATAAAAGTTTAATATGTTTCATTAATCATATCAGGGACTTATATACTACCGGAATAGGCACCTCTCGCACATTTCGCGATATCTCGTAAGTCGCGGGATTTCGTAAGTCAACTTAAGAGCCAGTCCGCGAGAAAACCATGCTAAATTCAAAAAATCGTCCAAATGGAAGGTTGCAACTTGGGAGTTTTTAGTGGCTTAAAATTTTCTACATAATGGTAGAAGTCAGAATTCCACAAAAAAATGTCGATCCCTGCATCTATTTTTAGTAACAGCTCATTTGCATATTTGTCGAAAATCACACAAAATTTAATGGAAAATGTATACAAATCTATCAAGTCAAAATGTTACCTTTTGTCATCAGTTTATTTTCAAATTTTGTTTTATTTTCAAAGTCATGGTCCAATTAACACAATTAATGAGGAAAAACTTAATTCAAATGAATATTTTATTTTTTACACATCTATTTATAGATCCTAAATAAATGAGTATGACTTTTTAGCCATTTTTAGATGCTCGTTTCACTCAAGACCAAGGTTAAAATTAAATCATATTAATTGTTACTTTAAGAATGATCTAAAGTCTACTCTGTATTAAAATATTGAGCTTGGAAAATAATATCTACATGTTGTAAATTAACTTTGAAATACCATATTTTGCTACAATTTCACATATTATAAATAACAGTCTTTTACCATATTTTTGGATTATTTCTATGATATTTAAATGAAAAAGAGAAGATTTTTAATCTAATATATTTTTTAGAAGAGGAATAACTGATTTGGATACTTCATATAACTTTCTTTTGCTTATTTTAGCCTCTTGTTACCAATTTGCTGGAGTTAAATTGTTATCTCCCCTTGTTGGAACTCTTTATTTTATTGGGTAAAAAGTGACAGGTAGGGTATGTCAATATGGAAAAAAGAAAGTCATGTATGATAATTTTTTCTTCACCTAGGGAGTTGCTGTGGAGCATTATTGCACTATGAAAGAGGGAAAAGTTGTTTTAAGATATTTGAATGTAACAAAGAAACAACAACTTAGCTTGAATAAACAAATAACAGGCCCATAGGATGCAAGTGTGGGTGAGGGGGGACAACCTACATTATCAACTACCAAGAATACCATAGAAAGTAAATAAAATAAAAGGTCATCAGATGTTTTTTTTTTATTTGGGGCATATACATACATGTAGTAGCTATGTTTTCTATAGAGTTCTCAACTTCTGTCCTCGGGGAATCTACATGTATTTCGTGGTGATTAATAGTTACAAAATTTTTCCTAACAAGTACAATTGAATAGGAAATTAAATCAAATAATAACATATTTTAATCAAAAGATACATTTGATATTTTGTTTAAGGCACCTGGCCCCGTTCAAGTTCAAAATCATTTTATTCACTCAAACCATTTCAGGTACATGAGGACAATGAAGAATATTTACAACATATAAATTCAGATCAGAGGACAAGTATGTGATATATATATTATAATCAAAATATGAAAAGGAAAAAAAAACACATATGAAACATGTAATAATAAAATAAGCGAGGGGAAAAATCATGGAGGAATGACTAACTAAAATCATATATTTTCAATATAAACGTACGTAGTTTTCTTAGTGTCTTATCAACTTGTTTTGTCATTAGTTGAGAAAATATAAGAATACAAACAGGTATTTGATTGCATACTCTCAACAAATTAAAAAAGAATTGGTAATTTCAATAAACATGTAAATTGTTTACGTTTCATAAATTTAGTGTGTTTTCTAGTTAACCATATGCAAACACCGTCATTCCTAGGCATATTTTTAATTTTACATTACATACTTTAAGCTACTGTGTTACGTAACATTCATATATATTGATAAAGTCAGATCTCCCATTAAAAATCATTGGCTCAAAAGGAGATGCCACCGATTTAGGTACCCCACCGATATAGGACCCTCCACGATAAATATGAGCCAAAACTTTGCTAGTTTGCAGTTCAAAGTGGTAAAAATGTAAAACCGGCTATAAACATGATAAAAGACTGGAGGGGGCGTGTCAGTCGATCAAGGTATATTAAATATACGAGTGTATTTAGTACCCAATCGTTTAACCCCATCCACCTCCCTAAAGTTTACATACTAATATTGAAATGGATAAAATAATGAAAAATTATAAGGGTTCTGGAGTGATGTTGCTAAAACAAGGAATGGAAAACGGAACGGAAAACGTATTATATTTTTTATTTAAGATTAAATCACTTTAAGTACACGAATTTACAAACAATATATATTTTATAAATTCAATCCCCCATTATTTAAATAAAGTTGATTTATTCATGTTCATAAAATCTCTTCATCACGAAAAGCGCAGTCATAGCAGTGACGTAGAAACGATTTTGATGAACGGGTCGGGGAAGGGGATCAAATTAAACTTACCTGAAAAGAATTTCGCAAGCGAAAAAAGAAGACAATTGTTTGATTCGGGGGGTGGTATAAGATTAAACTCATCTTTCATTTTCTTAAACTCCTTTATGGAGTTTTTTGTATAATATCCCCTGTCAGTATTTTTATAAGATTGTACCAATTTAAAATTGGCAGAAAGCAAACAACTAGCTGCAGAACTGTAGCTCTCCGAAAAAATATATATTGATAGACCGGAGCTCTCTGGTCTCTCAATATATATTTTTTCGGAGAGCTACAGTTCTGCAGCTAACAAACAACTTACTGAAGGCTCAAATTTTATATGTTCAAGTCTCAAAATTTATATGAATGATGCTGAGTCCGTTTGAATTTAAATACTTGTAATTGTCCTTTTATTAATTAAAAAGAAACTAACTTACAAAATGTAAGGAACATATATATTCATATGATTGTTGAAAAATTGCAAGTAAGCCAATACAATTTATAATGCTTTTTTCATATCTAAACAATTGGCAAAATGCTAATCCTCATATTAGAGGTAATTTCTGACAATTTAGTTTTATTTAATTTTTAATTTTAATATTTTTCAATCTTAATTATTATTTCAAAGAAAATTCTTACATGTTCCAACATCTAACAACAATTGTTTTTAACGAGGCCCGATCTAGTTGAAAATTGCGAAAACGGAATGATAAAAAAATTTAATTCTTGGAAATATATTTGTATGTTTTATGCTTAGAAAAATTAGAATGAAATTTTGTTACCTTGCCTTTATTGTATTCAAATGGGGGCACTGTCAAGCTATGGACCATTTGTCGTGTTTTTATACACAATTACATACAAGAACTCTTCAATAAACAAAGAAATTTACAAATTAAAAAAAATACATGATGAAATTCTTTGTTTTTCACATATATCATGCAATTTTCATTCTTCTTATAAAAAATGAAAAGAAAATTGGAGGTAGCCTTTATTGCAGTGAAAAGGAGGCATGTCAAAACACAAAATTTGGATTTATTCTATCCAACTATGTATTTTATATGTCGCAGTGGGTTTACATAACACCAACAAACGATTGTGATACTGTATTAGTTACTAAAAAATAAATAATTCCTACATTATGAAATAATTTTCTCGCGATTTTTTAAAAGTGAAGATAACCCATGCATATGTAAGTCCGCAATAAAAAGAGTGTGTATCAACATGCACTTTAACATGTTCAAAGAGAAAGACTAAAATCGTTTACTTTTGGTTGCAGTGTTTGTTTTTTTAAACTCACAAATTGAAATAAAACAAGATAAAATTAATGAATCTGTACCAAAAAAACTGACCCCTCAAAATTTATTAGGTTCCAAAGTTGTTTTTTAATTTAAATATTTAAAAAATAATAATATAAATGGCAGCTTTCAATGCACAGTCTATAGACCTACCAGGTAAGCAATATCAGCGAAACATTTTAGCGCAATTTGACGTCATTTTAATTGTGACGTTATTGTGTTCAATTGTGACGGCAGTCAACGGTATTGTGACGTGCATGAGTCGACGCTGCGTTAAAACGTATGCGCAGATCAACTAGATCGGGCCTCGTTAATTTAAAGTACTATAGTTGACTTTGTAACCCATTTGAGTTTGAGCAATTTTTCTCGAAAATTGGCAATTTGTAAATCCCCATATCCCAATTATTCATCATTTCCCAAGCTCAATATTTTGCAAAGATAATGTTTAGAGAGATATTTGTACAATAAAATCAAAAAAATTAATTTCAAAGATTGGTCTTGGAAGATTTTGGGTATTAAATTTGTAATACTCTTGGCAATTCTTAAAAATTGGCATCATGCCAATTTTCAAGAGTTGTCTGCCCTTTGATATATTGCATATTAGATTATGATAAATGTCAATTTTGAAAGAACATAGTCTTATGTTACTTAAAAATACCTTAATGGAAATGCAAGGTTAATTTTGAGTAAAATAAATTAAATGTGAATTTTACCATTTTTCTTGAATTTCTTAAGTGCATTTGCACTTAAATGTGCAAAAAGGAGGTGGCGCTGACTACGGCTGCCATGTTGAATGATGGGATTTTTTTTTGTCATTTTTTAATAGCATATTATAAAGTCTAACTACCCACCAAATTTCATTAAGATATGACAACCGTCGATTTAGACAGTTCTGCATGGTTTTCTCGCGGACTGACACTTAATTATATCTCTAATGCTATAAAAATAAAATACAGATCAAAATGTTTAATCATCTATCAATAAATCATCCAATATTTGTTTTAACACTGATTATACTCTTTTTAGTAGTAATTACGCTTTATTCAAACTCACGACCTCCCGATTACGAACGAGCGCGATAGCGACGGTGAACGGTTACTATTTGAAATTCTTCAACGGACTACCAACAGCTAATTGTATTTGTGGAGAAGACTATTGTTTACAATTTATGTCCAACTTGTTTTTCATATTGAAAAAAAAATTAAAACGATGACTGCTAGCATAAAGGCTTGATTTTAACGCCCTATAAAAACTTGCAAAGTAGATGGTTCCTGTTCAGATTTCGAAGTCTTTATCCTAAAGAGTGAACTAAGAGGGCCAAATTCATTAAAAAACATTACTTGATTCAAAACCTTTATTCACTCATTAACAGTCAGTCACTCAAAATTACATTTTACTCAAAATAATAATTATAAAGCAACTAATTTTTTTTTTGTCCAGCTCTTCAACCATATTCTTTATGAAAAAGTAAACATTTCCTGTATATGTAGATTAAAATAGAACAGGAATCCAATATTACAGTGTATTGAAGTTCCTTTAAAAGACAATCTATTTATCTTTTTGTTAACAGAATGCACATCAGGATTTTATGGTACCAACTGTTCTGCGAAATGTAGCCCTAATTGCATAAATGGTTGCAATCATGTGAAAGGAATTTGTATAGGAGGATGTAAAGCTGGATATGAAAGAGAACGATGTGACAAAAGTAAACAGCATTTATCAAAAAATTATTTTGCATTTTTGTATGACTATTTCGAATATTTATGCTTTTGTTTACCACTATAAAGTTTGTGACAGTGGACGATTCTGGTACAACTGTTCTAAAGAGTGCAGTCAAAATTGTGTTAACCAGACGTGTGACCATGAAGTTGGTGTTTGTAAGCATGGATGTATTCCTGGATGGAAAGAAGAAAAGTGTTCTGATGGTATTTCATTGTCAACTCTTTTCAGTTCAGCAGCCTAAAAATTATTATGGGAGTTTTATTCAAATCTGAAATTTATCACCTTTAAAATATATTCGTAATTCTAAATATGAGAACGATTCAAACCGTAAAATCTTTTCTGTACCTTAGCTATAGTATTGCAAATTTTTTTAACCATAACAAGTTCTGTTTTTAGCTCACCTGAGCCGAAGGCTCAAGTGAGCTTTTTAGATAAAAATTTGTCGGTTGTGTGTCGTCGTTGTTGTTGTCGCAAATTTTTCACATTTTCATCTTCTTCTCAAGAACCACTGGGCCAATTTCAACAAAACTTGCCACAAAGTATTCTTGGGTAAAGGGAATTCCAGTTAGTTCAAATGAAGGGTCATGCCCTCTTCTTAGGGGAGATGATTATGAATAAGTAAAAAATAAATGGCATCTTTTAAAAATCAAATTCTTCTCCAGAAACACTGGGCCAAGAAAAAAGAAACTTATGTCGAATCATCATCTGGTAGTGCAGATTCAATTTTGTTCAAATTATCACCCCTAGGGGTAGGTCGGAGCCATTATGGGGGTCAAAGTTTAACATAGGACTACTTAGGAAAAATCTTCACAATTCTTCTACTCAAAAACCACTGGTCCAGTAAATTTGAAACTCCTGTACAAGCATCCTCAGATAGTGTACATTCAATGTTCAAACCATGTCCTCCAGGTTTAGGGTAGGGCCATAATGGGGTCTCAATTGCAAAGTTTAACAGAGGAATACATAGAGGAAATCTTTAAAATACTTCTTCTCAAAAACCACTGGGCCATGGAAAATGAAATTCTTGTGAAAGCATTTTTGATAAGTTCCGATTGACAGAAATTAGAAAGCTCTTTCTACATGTATTTCTTTATTACTTTATATAAAGATAGGACTTTCCTGTAAATATCACAATTTAGTCAATCGCGTTTCATAAATATCCAAGGTTTAAAACAATAACCAATTTATTTACGACTCGGAATTAAATATCAGACGCAGTTTAAGGTCAATTTAAGTAAAGAAACTTTGGGGTATTTAAGTTCAAAATCAGCGAATAATTCAATTTGAGCGTAAATAGCTAATATCATGTAAATCTAAAATTTTTGTCTTTAAATAGGATTTTAAGTTAACAAAACAGATATGCCTGAAAAATTTGCTAAATTTGTCAGGACTGCAAGGCCCTTCTGTACGAAAGCCCAGAAGAGCCTCATTCGAAATTCAAGTTTCAAAATACGAGATTTGAAATTCGAGATTCGAAATACGAGATTCGAAATTCGAGTTTCGATATTCAAGATCCAAACTAACCAATCAAAAGCGGGTTCAACATTTGATTACTCCCCTTTGTCATGTTTTTACTATCAAGAAATCGTTGGATTTATTTATAACACATGGGTCATTTGCTAAATAATAATGCAAGAAAAAATGTTTTATGTATTAAAACGAAATAAAAATAAATTTTGGATTACATTTTGAAAAATACATATATAATCTTATTTTTCTCATGAAACAAAATAGTAAATATGTATATATGGAATATTATATGGTCTTATCGCTGACTTGTGAAACAAGAAGGTCGACTATTTTTTTATCAGATCATTTCTGAGGGAGAATATTGTATTTGATTATAATTAGTTATGAAATATTTTGAATCTTCTATACACTGCACAGTAATAAATTCAAGGGTTATCTATTTCATTACATTTCTAAAGGGTACATTTGTGAAACTTGACTGCTGAATCGAACTGCAGCTTTATAAGGTTTCACGAGTATATTGTAGTCTTTGGCCATAACGATATGGTCAGAGACTAAAATATAAAACCACAACGCTATAGTTCTGCATCTAATTTAGACTCATCTTCTATTTGATATAAGATAAAATAAATGCCGCATTTATCTTAATTTATATTGCCAATCTGTATTGTATATATAACTTTTAGTTAATTCAAGAAATCAAAGCCCTACATGAAGATAAGTAATTAAATACTTAATTTTTATGTATTTCCTCTATCAGGAAAATGAACGCGATTTTTATTTATCAATACTACGTCGCCTTTCAAGTTTTACAAAGTAACATTTTCAGTGTGTTTGGAAAAATGGACAGGTGGGGTGGGTAGGAGTGGGATTATTGTTAGTCTTTAGACACTTGACATTTATTTATAACTTTATTGATATGTCACTAACCCCGTAAATAAAGTAGGCAATACAAAATCTTCATGTAATTTTTTTTTTTTAATAAAAAACGATATTAAAAATAAATTCAATAAAACCTATCATAAATTCAAATAATTACTTCTCAAAGAGCAAGAGCCACTTTGGGCCTTATTTGGCCCTGGAAATTTCTGAAAAATCAAAACCGCTAAGTTTAGGTTGCAAATGCAGAATTTATCACTTGGAGTGTTGGTGACCACGTATCTATTAATTAACGTAATTCCCCATCAAGTCAATGCATTATGACGTCATAAAATGCTTCATTTTCCTCATATCCTGTAAATTCCTTTGAAAATGACCTAAATTTGAAGCATTTTTTCAATATTTCATGTAGAGCACAACCTCTGATCCAAAATATGTAAAAACATAATGAAAGCTCTGTTTCTGAAGATCATCAAACATGTTTTATTTTTTGGAGCGTTGGCTGTGCTCATATTTCATTCTTTGCTGAAGGTAGTCAAATACGCATGTTTTCTGCAAATTTCCAAAACACTGCAATTTATCAAACCTGTTCTGCAATATCTGGATTCTCAAAAACAAAATTTTATTATGGAAAATGAAAGCACCAAGTGTCTACTTTATTTTAATATATGAAATTGGAAAGAGGTTGATAGCTAATTAATTGATATACGTACAGGGCCATTTTATGCATAAGATTGCTCTTGCTCTTCACGGAAACAATTTTGAGAACAAGTTATAATGTAATTTTCACTTCACAATTCTACGCTAAACATATTAAATGCTCCAATGCTTTTGGTCATGTGTGCAACAAATATTTTTAAATTGTTAGAATAAAAATAAAGAAAAAAAATGATTTGTAGAATATTCAAGTGGATTACTGTGCTTGTCCTCTGTAAGAAAATATGCTATGAAATATATTTTACCTTCTAAATATATATATTGGCTATTTTTTGGCATAAATAGGGAATAATTCCAGATTTAAGTATAATGTGAATTTTAAATACTTCCATTTGTTTTGATTATGAAGTATAGGTATCGCCAACACTTTGTTGTCTACGAGAGTTTTCCAAAAAGAATATTTTTTTTTATTTTCAACATCATCATCATCTTCGTTATCATCAATATATAAAAATGTAACATAAATATAATTGTATCGAAAGATTATCCACATATACCAACCGATAGAATGTGCTTTTATTATGACAGTCTGTGCGTCGGGAAAGTTTGGAAAACATTGTAAACAGAACTGCAGTGGTAACTGTGTCAAAAACGAAACATGTAATCATATGACTGGGATTTGTGAAAATGGGTGTTCAGATGGATTCAAAGGACAACTGTGTGACTCGGGTAAAATGTGTAAAATTTCACTTCATGGGTTATATATTTCTGTGATGTTCACATACATGAATGTACATTTTTGTCTGCAACATTGAACAAAAAAAGTTTTAATAAAAAGAATAGGTTTAAAAACTTTACTTGAAAGAGGAGATAGATATCTATGGTTTTAAGTATTTAATATGTTTGATGGGTCTAGCTGTCAGGGTTTTTTTCAGTCGCTTTTTTTTTTATTAAGCATGTGCTGATGGTTTTTATGGAAAGAACTGCTCTTCACTGTGTTCACTTAAGTGTACTAACACCTGTAATCATGTTGACGGATCATGTGATTGTGCACCAGGGTGGAAAGGGACTCCAAATTGTAGTTATGGTATATTGAGACACTTTATGTGTTATTTAATCAATATTCAATAATAAACAAGAATGCATTAGAATATATATATATATATATATATATATATATCCCTGGAACATTTTCTGTTAACAGAATATTGTCTTATGCATGCGTTTTGTGCTATTCACAGATTGTCCAGCGGGATTTTTTGGAATAAATTGCATCAACAAATGTAGCAAACATTGTGACTTTCAAGATACATGCAATAAAGTAAGCGGTACCTGTCCTAGAGGATGCCAAGAATCTTACCAAGGATATTTATGCCAATGTAAATCTTTAAACAGTTAGTGAATTTATCCATTTTTTTTATATTTCTTAACTGAACAGTAATTCTTAATTAATCACAATAAAAGAAAACAATTTTTATACTCGTGAATTTTATGATACAACTTGCTATTTATTTATTTATTTTTTTTTTTTTTGGTTTTGCAACTTTGAAGATGAAAACTAATTTAACGAAATAAAACATCAAAGTATTCATTTCTATAGATTCTTGCATATAGAGATGGTAACATTTAACTCACACTGATATCTTTTTTTTCAAACTGTAATAAAGAAGAGACCGATCTGATCAAAAACCTAACTGCTGGTATGATTTTCTCCATTGGATTGAACGTCTTAATGATTTGTGCTGTTTTATTGCTAGTCAGGTAAAAAATATATTCAAACAAAAGTTTAGTGAAATAAACAATCATTTAAAAACAAGAGTAATTTATAATGATATATTTCCTTTTCTCCTTCAGAAAAGTGTACAAAAGAAAGTTGACTGAAACTTTAAAAACTGATGACAAGAAGTTATATCCCATTGACGAAAATATAAGCCAACACTATCAGGAACTAGGAACATTTAATCAATTTTCCATTTATCAGGAGTTACAACCACTTGAAACGCAACCTGTTTATAAAAATAAATAACTTTGTCAAACTAAATAATAAGAAATAAGATTAAAATGATAATTGTCATTTAAGTAAAGGCAAATAAAATATCAACATATCTGTACATATGAGATATTTGTTAGCTTTATGGTACATAATACATTTTTTCTCTTTAATAATTTTTTTAAAGTAAGATAAACTTGTTTTTTGATTAAAAAAAAAACCTGCAGGTACATTTCAGATAAAAAATGAAATAGAAGATGCATAATAACATTATGTAATAAGAATAACGCATCATTAGATTTAATTCAGTGGTATAGAAGGAGTTGAGGGTAAGAGATGGGTACCCTTCAATTTTATAACAAAAATGGGAAAGACTTTGTTTTGCTATGGGAAGGACCAAAATATATGTCAAATGAAAATGTAAAATAGGAGGTGCACAGTGAACCTTTATGACAAAGATTTTGGTCTTTTTTTCAAGTATTATTCAGTGGTTTAAACACCCAATTTTATGTTAACGCCCCCAAAATCTACCTGATTAAAGATCAATAATTTACCGCCTGTCAATCATTAAAAAACAATAGCTTCTGATTTGATTGACAGCTCAGCTACCTGTGCTTTTTGATCATCCGAGTTTGCATGTTTTAAAAACATATTACCTGGTCACGCGTCAAACGCTTTCATGTACCCGCATATTATACACGCGTATTAGAAAACTCCAATATGTTTGAATTTTATTTAAAAAAATAATTGAAAGTAGATTATTAAAACATTGACATAATAAAATATTTCTTTTCTATCTTCATTGCTGTTTGTTACTTGTAAGTGTTATATCGTCCACGTTTATATGTAGAAAAAAAGACCGCGTCCACAGAAACCAGCTCTAATTGCCGTAATTTAATAGAAGTCCGACGAATTAAATTATTTTTTAAGAAATGGAATATAAGAAAAATATTCAGCACTGATAAACGGCATAGCATAGTTTTTAAAAGATGTTTTATTTTGTACTATGGCTACAATTCGCACGATGTTGTACAGAAATTGATGTCAGAATTAATGCTCGAATTTCCTCTAGCGTCTGAATATATACGTAATGAAAATGTGAAGGTAATTAATAGTGACCGATTCTGAAAAGAAATCTTTCTAACAATAAAATTTTGTTAACACACGAAGAATAAAAAATATGGAATATTTTGCACAACATTGTTGGCCATTAAAAATACATTCCGATCGCGGTAAATGCATGTTCACATGCACGACGAATAGGTGGTTCAATATTTTTTTTATTTCAATAGTCAGACTTTCTAAATCAATTGATTTCTTTTATTGAAGATTAAAAAAGATAAATATTATTGATTTGTAGTTTTTACTCGTGAATTTTTCTTTTATGCAAGGAAAACATTTTCTAAAACGATATACATGAATCTTATTTTTTTTTCCTTCAAAACTATACCATGATTACGATGAAAGCGTTTAGTTTACAAATAAATTCCATATTTAAATAATTATTTTACGTAGTTTCACTCAAAACCAGACACAAAACACGTAATGTTGATTGTTGACCCTGGTTACTAAACACAGACTTCCTGTGTAATGCTACATATACACAGATTTTTGACATCTTGGGTATTGGGGGTCTCCAGGTAAATAACACCACTGTTACTTTGACCACTCCCCCTCCTCAGGTAACCGTACGGTAAAAAAATTGGGTCTTTAAGAGGAGCTAGAGATCGGTCCCTCAAAGCGTGACAGACAGACGGACCAGCAGGCAGACGTACAAACATACGGAGATCCTGATCCACTCAAAATTTTCAAATGGGGGGAACGGAGAAGTGTAACAATGCTGGAAGGTAAAAAGAATGATAGAGCTAGAACCGTTTATAAATAAGTCTACCGAAATCCTTCGGACTTTTTTGTGTTTTCCCCTTTTTTTTTAATTTCGCTACCCAAATCTGATTATTTCTTTTGACTATGCCCCAAAAAGGAAAATTGAGGTTAAAATTACACATTTTATTGCCATGAACAGTCTTGTTTATGTATTATGAATTAAAATTAGGCCAGTCAAGTCTGTATGTAGATTCTTCAGTAGCATAAAACAGTTACAAACTTTATGATTAATAATATTGCTCTGAAGATAACTAAAGCTTAACCAATCCATCTGTTTAACTTAAATTCAACGACTTTCTTAGTTGAAAGGCTTAACTTACACGTGTGTATAAACTTAGGGTTAAGAACAGACAGTTTTTTAGAAAAACATTTTAAACTTCGACTATATATTCATAGCATAATCATTTAATTTATTAATATTGAACTTAGTAGTATTGTAAAAAAAATTAAAGTTTATTAAACAGGGATGTACATTATTTTTGTACTGCATGCAGTGACTAAAAAATGGAAAAGCGACTTTATGTTCATGAACTATAATTACGTATGTTGCTAGATCAAATTGGATTTTGCTGTTGGTACAATGCATTTTAATTTTGCAAATCATTTTGTAATGGAATTATTCAGAATAGACAAATGAAGTCATAAGACAACGAACATACAAAGTTACATTGAAGAATTTTTGACCAAGAATAATAAAACTGGGAACTTTGAAGTAGATAAGTAAAAGAGCAAAGGGCTAGAACTCCTGTGGTGTAGAGATGGAGACTGAGTCCTTAAATATTATCAAAGTAGATATACCTGGATTGAAGCCTGGTGTCATCTATGATTTGAGACTATTCGATCATCAATTGTATTCATTATAAATATCAGTAAATAAAAATAAACTCTTTGAAACAAAATTTTACATGTCATTGGCTCACACAAACGTAGGTGGCACGACAGTTGTAAGTTAGCCAAGTAGCATATGCATAAAGTTCATCAGTTTAAACATGTTGAAGAAATCAAATACTAGATTTTAAAAGACTTTATCGGCATTAGTTTCTTTTCCCCATCAAGGTTCGTGCAAATATTTTTATAGACAGCAATCCAAACATATTTGGGTTTAAAAGATGTATGCTACACGTGTACTATCTATCTTCTTAATGATAGAATCTTTCGAATAAATCTAGTAATGTCAAATGACAGCCATTATGAGTAACATATTTAAAAAAAGACCGAATTTTAAAATAACAAAACTTTAGGCCAATATTTCTATAAAACCTATATTAAATAAGTGTTATTGAAAACGTAAAGAACGGTTAATCTTTGCTAGCTTTCAGAGTAACCAGTGAACTGGTCCATGGTTGCATTGACGGATGTTGGGACAAGAATAGATATGGGTTATCCCATATCCAAGATATACTCGAATTTTCACTATCCTCAGATGATTTCTAAGAAAACAAAAATGACAAAACACTTAAATTCAAGATTTTTTCAAAGAAAATGTGATACATAATAAGGGGACATTTTGATTTTTTTCATTTTATTTATTAAAATATCTCATAAAATAAAGAAAGAAATATTCTCTTATGCATGAAATTTTATATATGAAGATAACGAACAGTATTTAAGTTCAAAACTTCGCAAAACTTCACAAAACATTACAAAATAGGAACAGAATACTTTCTTTTATGACATTTTGTGCAAACTTCTTAAAGTTGGTAACTTAAGAAGATAGTTCAAAAATTAGAACCTATGACCTTCAGATCACAAAGTCATACAGGAAGATTATTCATTTAAGATTTTTCGTCTTCAATGAAACGATTTTATTTTCCTCTTTACGGTTAAGAACATGCTCTTGCGTATCGAATCGACTGAGATATATAAATCCGTTTACAGATGATGAAGCTAAATTGCTGCATAAGTAAGGGAAGTTGTAAAGTTAAAGTTAATTGGCTCCGCCCTCAGATCCCTCAGATTAACCTGGTCTGTATTCCTCTGTCAAGTGAATTAAGGTCTATCATGGGGTACCTGAAATTGACATTTAGCTATAGTCACTGTGTATAACTCTTTTACCTTGTTTGAAACTCGCGGCCACCATCAAATTAACTTTCGGTATTCTAATGTTTACTGCTAAATTATCAGTATGATAAGCTGATCAGGAAGCTATTTCGAT
Source organism: Saccostrea glomerata (assembly GCA_003671525.1). Lineage (NCBI taxonomy): Eukaryota > Metazoa > Mollusca > Bivalvia > Ostreida > Ostreidae > Saccostrea > Saccostrea glomerata. Next base: position 220,592 of record PRKT01000763.1, read on the forward strand.
GAAAACAATTTTAGCTTGATTAAACTTATTTGTTTTACAAACATGTCATTAAAAAATGGAAATTATCTCATTAAGTTACAGTAAAATTAATCACGATTGTATATACTATTTCTTTTTCGTGAAATATGCATTTGACTGAAATATTGTTTTCACTCGGAAAAAGATTCTTGATTTGAAATGTGGCAATGATAATAAAGGAGAAAAATAAGCTGGAACACTTTTTGCATCTAATGGATATGCAGGATGAAAGCAAAATATCTGATTAGTAACATTTTTGCCTGGACACGTTTAAAGGGTTTCTTTCTTTCCTTTTTCTTTTTTAAACAAAGAACTTTTTCGCTAAATAGGTTGTTATATGCTTTCGATGTCACATGTGTTAAAAATTTAAAAAGTTTTAAAAAACAAGTTAGGAATAAATTCTTATTATATAGCTAATAGATAGTCTCTAATAAAATACTACCAAAAATCTAGAGAATTTTAGCGTTGAATATCTTGACGTTTTATTGAACGCTAACTTTGTATTGCGTATAATAGTATGCCCAAAACATTCCGAATACGAGCATTCAATATCGAACGCCTCGTTGTTAACAAAAAAAGTCGTCTGGTCAAATTCTCAGAGCTAAATTAAAGAAAAGTAGTGGCATCTAGGTAAGATGTGTTTATTTTTCACACTAAAAATTAATTCATAAGAATAAAGTACGCATTAGATCCATTAAAACCTAAGTAAGCAAATCATATCACTCGGTAGGGTCATCGGAATGATGCGATATTGAACGCTAACAGGACAGACGTTAATTTGAATACTGATACTTAAAAAATCATTAATTTGAGGGTTTTTTGTTAGAATAATTATTATTAATTATGTGGAAATATTTTATCTAAATAATAAAGGAGTTATTGAACTTATATTGGTGATTGTTGGTTGTTCAAATGCACTCGCAAGCTCGTGCATTTGAACAGCCAACTCGTGTCAATATTCACCAATATAAGTTCAATAACCCTATAATATCTTTAAGTTGTTTTCATATAATCTGAATTTACTTTATTAAAAAATACACACTCACGTAATTTTGTCTTTACAGTGTTTACGAAACCATCGTTCTCGCGATTTTTTACAATAGGACCACGCGGGAAGTAACTGTTACTATTGGCCATGATTGAAGTTCTGCTCTAATTGCTACACCTAATACCTTTTCAAAAAGCTTGCCTGGCTAAATCATTCAAAATCTGCATGAGGAGTGATTAACACTTTGTGCAATACTAGTACTTTTGTAGGTTTAAAATATGTCCTTACTATATATTTTTGAATCCTTGTGTTAATGTAATCCTTAATTTTATTGAACTTGCAGAGGAATCATCTGTACATTGCATACTTAGGAGTTGTTATTCTGTGGGTTTTTTCTGCTAGTTAATTGATCTGCGCTTGGATGATCTAAACTGCAAGCTACATTGTACACCAATTATAAAATCTGTCATCTAATCGTGCATTGTAAACAATGAAAAGATGGGTATTATTAAATACACATTTTGTTGGAGTGTATTTCTCCAATGAAGTAACTACATTACCGACCAGACTCAACCTGACACTAAAGCAGTCCCAGAAAGCAGTCCCCGGGACTGCTTTGGGACCGCTTTGGGACTGCTCTGGGACCGCTGTGGGACTGCTCTGGGACCGCTATGGGACTGGTCTGGGACCGCTATGAAAAGCAGTCCAAGCAATCCCAGCTGCCCCTGGGACTGCTTTCTTGGACTGCTTTGTTCACTCATGTGAGAAAAAAGGTTCTGAGTGACATGAAAGCTCCACCCCCTTGTGTATTTTGTCTTGTTTACTTGCAGCAGAGAGGAGTTTAAACTGTTTAATTTTAAATAAGCAAGAATTTCTTGCATTCTTTTAATAAGTAGAGATTATTATAGTTAATTCATACTTTCAGGGACTGTATACTCGTACTTACACAAATTGATGTGTATCTAGAATAAATTAAAAAAAATAAAGTTGATAAATAAGGAATTCATGAGAAAATTTTTATCCCTAAAAATAAACTACAAATTTATGAGAAAAAAATAGTTACATGAGGGCTTTTTTTAATTATTTAATGTTAATGTTTAATATGTACTCAAAATTTGTACCATTTAAAAATAATCATGACAGTTAGATATGATTTTTAATTAAAAATGCTACACAATTTATAAGGACCACGCTTAAAAAAGAATATTCCATGTAACCCTCCAATAAAATCCAACAATATATTAAATGACCATGAAATAAAATTATGCTACCATTCTCCCGTAACATAAACTATGTGAATAATCATAGGGGAATTAATGAATTACATGTACCGGTTGCTTTTAATTAATAAACAAGTTATTAAAAGAGTTTATTTATTTAAAAAAAAAAAAGAAAATACCGGGAATTGTGATTTATTTCTTTTTTGTTTTGCTAGTGTTTACCTGGCCGATTAATGTTTATAAGATGGTATCAACACCCATTTTTCCATCGCCTTTGGGCAGAAAAATCGATACATGTTATTTGGGTATTTGTATCAGTGTTACACATCATTGAACATATTGGTAAACAATGACGCTAATTTCAATTTATTTAATGTGAAAAAAAATGTGATTAATGAAATGTGTATAAATTTCTTTCGGGATTAATTAATTTTGAACATAATCTGAAGCTTCCATTCTGGTGATTTACAGATATACACTCTAACATTTACAAATTAGACACTTAAAAGTGGGTTTTATAGACCTAGGCATTGAAAATAAGTAAATTGACATGTCAGTAAAGATAATCATGACTGAAAAATAAAACTTGGCATAATTAACAAAGAATTTTTTAAAAGCCCCAATACTTAAGAAAACTCTAACTTAAGAGTAGAGTTTAGTAGTCTAAATTGGCCATATAATGATAAGATCTATTCAAAGCTTCTTCTAGTGGAAAATAATTCTCTGGGACCGCTGTGGGACTGCTTTAGCAGTCCAAAAAAGCAGTCCCCGGGACTGCTCTGGGACTGCTTTGTGTCAGGTTCGGTCTGGTCGGCACTGTAGTAGTAATATGTGTTCATTAATGTTTTTATTTCTAAGAAAAATTTGGTGGGGTCGTGCCACTATCATATATTGACAATGAAATAAGAAAATTCAATATTTAGGCCTTTGTGGAAAGAAAAATTCAAGATTTTGCACTTGTTTCTTATTTATTGTGTGCATCTGAAACAGTGATACAAATGTTTGTGTATCTGGAGACCTTCACTTGTTGAACTGCGTTGTTTATCATTAATTGACTAGTCCATTTGTGGAATAAACAAATCGTGGGATCGGGAGACAAATTAAAAAAAAAATTCTTTAGTGTTGCATGTCCATTTACTTGATATATTAAATGTTGTTTAAATGAATGAGATAAAGCTTGATGATAGATTTGAATTTTTGTGGCATTAGAAGGAGGTTAAAAGAACAAACTTTATAAAATATAGCACACCCATTCACTTCGCTCGGGGCGAAGCTGACAAGCTCTTCAAAATAAGAGATGTTTTTCCTTGATTTTATCATAACGGACATAAAAGTTTTATATACAAAATTTCAAACATGGGGAGGGGGGGGGGGGGGGGGGGTGAAACGTCAAGCGCGCCGGCCTTGAATCCGCCTTTGCAGGTAATACGCATGGATTGACTGTGTATACTGTTTGTGTAAAGGGATAAGCGTTCTCCATGTTCTGCACGATCGTCAATGCCTAGGGTGCCATGCTTGTACAGTGTAAATTCAACTGACCGTACGGTTACAAATGTAGTCCTTTAAGAAGCATTACGTCTAATATAGAGCTTGTTTGGTTACCATTAATGTCTTTTTCAAGTAAAATATCCAAATATAATATAGATGTGGCAAACTCTGTAGTACCTTTTTCTCAAGCTCATATATCGCGTCGTTGCGCCATTAGTATGGAAGCTAACATTGTAAATTGACAAGGTGTCGTCGATATATCTGAATGTCGAGTTGAAGGCCACAGCAAGTTTTCATCTTTTCTCGTATAAGATTCTGGACAAATTCTGATTCATATGAATACAAAAATATTTCTGCAAATATAGGGCGCTATTGGTTCCCTTGGGAATTCCGTTAGATTGTTGGAAGGACCTGGTTTTCAAAAACCATATGGATGTCAAAGAGCTATTTTAGCTATTAAATTTATCTGCACAATCAGTAAAAAGGAAACACGTCTTTGTTATTGCATTCACGTACCTCATGAACTAGATAAGGATACGGAAACACATAAAAAAGACATCTTTTCTCGATATTTTCCTGATAACACATGTCAGAAAGACACATATGCAAGCAATATTTTCTATTTTCAAGTTAATGGAGTCTTAAATTTCAGCTTGCACTTTGAGCGCCCATTATTTTAATACTCAGTAAACTTCCTTTAGGCCAAGTCTGATATATGTAACTGCATTTTAAAATCATGAGTGGCATCAAAGATAAGATTTTTGTTTGAAAACTTTTTGTTTGCGTCTACCGCCTTTCACAATTTTATCTGCATTGTGAAGAGTTAAAATTTCCGTATAAACAGTCCTATAGAAATATTTCCTTGTGAAAGAAATTAGATATTTAAAAATCTTGTCAAATGATCTGTATTTATTCACTATTTCAAAACTTTTTTTGTATAATATGGTTTTGTAAATGGTTTACGAAACAAAATGAAATTACTTTGATTCATATTAAGGTCATTTAAAGGCATGTGACTGTTATGAAATGAACAGGAAACTGAAAAAATTCTTCTAGAAAAAATTATACGATAATAATCATTACATTATTATATTTTATCACAAAAAAATCAAGGTACATTCGAGGGAGTTTTTGAGGGAGTGCTTATCTTACAGAACTTATTAACAGCAAATGTAATCGTAGCGATAGCTTTAGCACTGCATGTATCTATCAATAGTAGTCCTTAAAGCAGTGTCCTAAATCAAGTATCTATAAATTTTTCGAACACATACAGCTTTTTGTGCAACAAAACTGAAGATTTAAACGTACATATACATGTGTATTTGTCTTTAGATGATTGGTCTTCTTGACTTTATTTTGGCAGTACAGAATGATTTACTCTAGAATAGTTCTATGGACCCCCCCCCCAAAAAAAAAAAGAAAATAGTGTGTATATATACGTCTGATAGACACACGCTTTTGCAGAATAGAAACCTATAAATAACTATGTTAATGTTAAATAAATGTTAATTTATAGCATAAATGTTCAACAAAATCACATTGTTTTCGTTGTTCTACTCAAAGAATCTTTTGAAGGCTGGGGGTCAACAAATAAACAATCAGATATTACTTTTTTAAAGATATGATGCTAGTATCTTAAGGTGTCAACCATCATTTGGCAAAGGAACATTTCATACATTTTTGACGATAAGGATGAAACGATGGTGCGATGGAGCGGCAATGCGATGACAATGGAGCGATAACTCAATGGTGCGATAGCTATGACACGATGGTACGATGACGCTGGCGTGATATTCACTATTGCTTCCTCGTGCTTTCGCACCATCGATATTGCGCTATCGCACATACATGTAGCTTCATCGTCTTGCACCATCCCTTCATCGTTATTGCGCCATCGCATTATTGCGCCATCAACTTTATAATCGATGCTCGATGGTGCGATAGTGAACTGCATGGACTTATCCGGAATCCATACTATCCTGGTTACATATTTATGCTCTTGAATTTTTTGTTTGTTTGTGTGTTGATTTCCGTCGCTCTCGAGAATTTTATATCATATGGAGACGCCACCACTTTCCTATGGAGAGCTGCAAGTTTTGTCCTATACTCGGCACTCAGGGGCATTTAGCAGAGAGAGATCTTTTTCGTGCTAGCTCCTATACTGCGACACAGGGCCTCGGTTTGTACGGTTTCATCTGACGGACCGGTTTCCACGCGCCACAGTTGGATTTGAACCCGCGACGTAAGGATCAACTCGTTACATCGCGACTCTAGAGCAGACGCTTTAATCTCAGCGACTGCTCATTGGTTTACTACGTTATATACTTCCTTAAAAAGCAGGACTTAAGCGACTGTCACTTGGATTGAAACTAAATGCATTTAGATATGTTTTCCATGATTTTGTTGTTTATAGTGAATATAACTTATTGCATCGGATATGGTATGTTAGTTTCATTTTTTTGCCAAATAATTATACATGTTTGTCGTTTTCAAAAGTCTATCATGACATTATTTGTTAAAAGGTTGTATAGATATTTATATATGCTACGATCTAGGATAAAACCGTCTTGAATGTATAGATGATATATCTTTTTGGTAATTTTTAAAAACAGCTCGTCTAATGCATTTTATAACGTTTTGTGAAAAAATAGAAAAAGAAATTAAGATAAACATTTTCACACTCTTTTCGTATTTAATGTCAATTCCAAACTTACTAAAAATTTTGATAAACCATGTCACTATAATGACGGCTTATGATCGATATTAATGATGCACATCTTTTCTGAGGACGGAGCACCACATTTTTGTTAAAGTGTGTGTAATGCTCGAGATATCGCCAACATAGATTCAAAATGTACATAATAAAAGATGAGGTAAACTTGGGTATTAGTGACATTTGTCTACAAATGGCAAATCGGAATTCTGGACCGTTATACCTCTGACAAAAGGCTATGGGGGAGGGCGGGACGAATCTTATCGACGAAAACTTTATCTGGTGTAAAGACGAATAATGACCCCCATCGAATAATGACCGGGGGTCATTTTTCGACAGCGAAAAATGACCCCCGGTCCATATTCTACGGCGAAAAATGACCCCCGGTCATTATTTGAAATAGAAAAATGACCCTTTTGCCCGTAGAAAAAGTGTAACCACCCTAAAAATTTGCAGAACCTACGTGAAGAAAAATTACCCCCGTAGAAAAATGACTCCCTGTTGATTAAAGCTGAAATTTTTAGGGAGCACAAAAAAAATTAGATAAAAAAGCATATTGGCCAAAATGCTCACCTGAGCTTATTTGGAATAAATTGATGATATGTTGATCTCATAACATACGATTAAAGTTATATTTTAGGGTCAATGCGATGATTCAAAATCTAAAGGAGTAAAGATTAATCGAGCCTAAAGGGTTAAGTAAACATTGTTTTTCGATGGAAGGAATCATCGTATTTACAAAAAAAATCAGCAGTATCATATATTTTTTTATCCTCCAATGGAATAGCGGGAGGGTATATAATGATTGGGATGTCTGTCCGTCTGATACGCTTTTGGGTATCCATCTGTTATCCGCAACTCCTCTTATATATAAAAAGATGAATTTTTAAACAGCTATACCCTTGTATGGCAACATAGCGAAGATTCAACTTTCTTGAAGGCAATTTAAATATAATGGTATCCAAAGTAGGGTCTTCACACAAGAAATAAAATATGCAAAATAGGAAAGTCCTAGCACCACTTGTTCAAAATTAATGGCTAAGGATAAGAGTTGAAAAGTAGGTCAAACTCAAAGGTCAAAGGATCAAAGTTGATGGTTTCTTCAAAAAGGTTTAGTGTAACAAGGATTACATTTGTGAAGTTTGAGAGTACTAGTATCTACCGTTTAAAATTTATAGCCTAAGTAAATTAGTTAAAAAGAACTATATGCGGTATATTGCATATGTTTGCCCCCACAAAAGTCAAATTTTGAAAACTTCCTGATATGTGCTGAATTCAATAAATTGTACGAGAAATATATGTTAACAGAAAATATTATAGTTCCAGAGCAGTGTATTCACAATTTCTGTTTTTATGACGTCACAAACTAGTCCGATTTTATATCCTTTTTCAGAAAGAGGACAAAATGGACAAAATTTCAACAATTTAAGCTTTACAATTTATAGAGCGCATGTATGTTCAGGAACAATATTGACATATTTCATTGATATTATCATTCTACACATTATATCAAAATATTTATCCTGAACACACATGCGCTCGGTGACTTTTATTTAAAATATCGACGAAATATGTACATTTTTCTGCAAAATTCATAAAAAACTGAAATTTACGTCATATTTGTGACGTCATTACGTACATATGACGTCATTACTTATGAAATTATTCAGTGCTTTGAAGTCAGCATATACTCCCCTGTTTAAGGACTTAATTAAATATTACTCCATCAAAGTTTGATTTTGGGGGGCAAATGTTGGTTAATACCGCATATAGTTCTTTGTCATTTTTGTGTAAAATGGGACAAACTCCAAGGTAAAGGTCAAAAGGTAAAATTTTGTGGTACCCAAAGTAAGGTCTTGTCACAAGGAATGTACACATAATGAATATGAAAGAGATAGCTACAATAAATGAAAAGTTATGGTAAAGGTTAAAGTTTTTGCGGAGAAACAGACCACCAGATAGACAGACAGACATACAGACGGACACGGTAAAACTATATACCTACGAATCTTCGATTACATCGACATAAAAAGAAATGGTCTTCAATTAACTTTTTTATATTTTGATACAGTATAAAGAAGACATTACTAAAATGAAAATGTTTGTTCTGATTTTCATATTAAACTCTCTGAAAAATATACTCAGAACTGGGTTAAATCGTGGAGTAAAACAAGAATAGAAGTGACAATACTGCTGCATATCGTCTGCTTTTTCATTCAAATTATCCGGATATATCATTCAGGAATAAAGTAAAAAGTTGAAGTAAGCATTTTGAGAAAAATAAATACCGTATAAGTGGAAATTTTAGCGAGACGCAAATTTAGCGATTTAATCTTAGAAATGGGTAATTTATTTTTAGCGAAATGAAATTTTAGCGATTTTTAAAATGCTCACTAAAGAACCTTTTACAAATAAACCGATATTAATAATTAGCGATATTAAATTTTAGCGATCTTTGCACCCTCGCTAATAATGCCAAAATTAAATCCTCGCTAAAAATTCTACTTATACGGTATTCTCCCCTCATACAAAATTAACGTAATGTGAATCTGCCGGAAAATCAAGGGTCGTACAACTTAGATCTGTTGACTTGTACCACGTGGATTCTAAAATGGCACGTGCACACAATGTAGGGTTTACAATTTTAATGGAATATTAGGTAAAAGCAATTCTCAGAATCAAAATGTCTTAACTCTCCGGTATATTAATAATAATTAACATTTCAGTCTGCATTCAGACGAATTTAACATGATTAAGTACAAATGTTGACGTTTTGTGTATTTGGGTGCAGGAAAGGAAATCCACCAAATCATACGTCATCGCGGCAAAATGTCTAACAAAATTTCTTTCTGCAGTTCTGATACAATTTGCACTTCAAATGGCAATAATTTTTATATGTCATGAGTGCATTTTTATGTTGAGTTTACACTGATTTTCTTTTCTTTGAAAGCTATGGAGATACGAGGAATGATAGCATGTATCAACAAACCTGTAGGGTAGAACCTTCGAGAGCCCCACGTGAATGTCGCAGAGGTCCCGTTTCTTCTTCATTCGGTGATTATATACCGTTCACGTAGAGCGTTCGCTTCGTGATGGAGAGGCCCAGGTTCGATTCTCGTTCCCAGCGCCGCGTCAAACCTAAGACGTAAAAATAGGTAGCGACTGTTCCTTCGCCAAGCGCTCGGCATCAGAAGTGAAAGTCACGGGTCGTTCGGATATGACCTTAAAACCGTAGGTCCCATGTCACGGTAGGCGCTGGCACGATAAAGAACCCTCACTGCTCAATGGCCCTGAGTGCCGAGTATAAGTCTAAATTTGAAGCCCTTCATCGGCATACGGTGACGTCTCCATATGAGTGAAAAATAATTCTCGAGAGGGACGTTAAACAATATACAATCAATCAATCAATCCAATGATAATATTAATCTTCCACCTAAATTTTTGTCAAGAAAGTTGTTTTTTTTAATTTCAATCCCTATTTTTGGTTTTGATTTTCGTTTTGGTCGACTTTGTCAGTGTAGCAGGCCTACCGGGTTTCCCTCTCTTACTATGCTGTTTTGTTTATGAAAACTATAAGCATGCGTTATGTGCATGTATAGCATGGAATGTGGAACCTCGAACACGTTGCGTTGTATATATTTATGTACCATAAATAATGATTAATTTTAATGAAATAATCAAAATTATTTACTTATAAAATTTGTGATTTTCTGAAAGTGTATACATTTATGAGTATGAAAAAAATTACAAATCCTATAGGAAAATTTTAACAGGTCTGTTTTTGAAGAGATGCGTGATATTGCCACTTTAAGATTTGTAATGAATAGTGTGTGTAAAATCAAAAGGTTTTGTCTTCATGTATAGTTTTTGCATTAGAATGTGTATTTTACACTAGCCCAGAGCTTTACAGAGCATAATTTTAGGTGTTATACCCACCCAACCCCCTTACTTATTTAGAAGGAAGTTGATTATCAACAAATTAAGCAACAAAAACTACTCTACCTTTCTTTTTCTATAAGGAGGGACTAAAATAAGCTTAGAATAATCTACTAGTCTACTAATTTTCAACTGTTATTCTGCCACAATACTTTCAAGTATACCCCACCAACATTTAAAGTATGCTTTAATCATGGCGAAGTAAATTATGATATGATTGAACTTGTGTGAAGGCTTAACTCCATTTCAATATTTTATCTAGAGCCTCTTTCAGTATTATTGAAAGACATAGTTTTATTTATATTTTTGCTTTTCATTTATTTTTTGTTTGTTATGATTAAACGTAATTTTTTTTGGGGGGGGGGGGGGGGAAAAAAATTGTGCCAAACTTATACAAGCTAAAAGTTGAAATGAAGGAAAAATTAATTTTTCTATTAAAGAGTATTGGAACCTGATTGTTGCATGGTTTGATTTCTAAAAACAAGTGGAATATCATTCTTTAAGCAAACACTATAAGGAGGAATATTAACAAGAAATTTTATTTACTTGACAAATAAAGAATCTCTTTTCACTTTAAAGGGGGTCATTTTTCGATTGGGGTCAATTTTTAATAGGACTAACATATAAAATAATGACCCTAGGACACTTTTTCTACAAAAAAATGGTTTTTTTTTTCTACGGGTAGGGGGTCATTTTTTGTCGTTGAAAAATGACCCCCGGTCATTATTCGACGGGGGTTATTATTCGTCTTTACACCGGACTGTTGTAGTCTGGTCCGATTTGTAGAAAAAAAATACTTCTGACGGCAAATAATTATTATTTGGTCCAGCAGTTTTTTAACCTAATTCGAGTATGCTGAATCCGAAAAATATGCTGGCCTTCATGAAAATGGCGTTAAAGAGGTGAAAATGGCAATTCAAAATGGCGGACATCCAGTTTTTCTAATTTTCTCTTAATGTCGTTCAAAATGGAGAAGTAATGAGTGAATATCTATCTGAGTGTAATAAAACTATAAGAAATATAATAAAATGTTGACATTATTTGCTTAACTCAGAAAATGTAGTCGTTTCTACACTTAATTCGAATTTTCTCTGATTTATTTGTCTATTGTCTCTTTGTTCTTCTTTTTTCAGGATTTTACATTTTCAAACATCCGTGCACAGCAGATTTGTTTTTTCTACTACATCTATTCTACAATTGAATGATGGTACAGCTGTAAGTTAAAAAGCAAAATGGCGATTCAAATTGGCGGATAATCCTTTTTTTCAAATTATTTCTTAATGTCATTTATACATAAGAGAAAGGATTTGTGAAAATCTTATTGGGCGAAGTACAACTACAACTATGTAATATTTCAATAGAACACTAATATGATCACTTTAAAACGGAAAATTTACTCGTTTAAAATTTTAAATGTTTTTTAGCTCAAAATGACAATTCAAATGACATTTTATACACTCGATTTCGTAAAATACCCAAACTACTTAATTCTGATTCGTTTTGCAGAAAATAATTGACAGGTTTTTATTTATTCATGAAATAATGTTCAAATATGTAATGAAAGCTGGAGGATATTTTTGTTAATGACTTTGGATTTTTATAACACAGAGTTTTGTTTAATTACTTCTATTATTAAGATAAATTTTTGACGACAATTCCAAAGACATTTTACCAATTACCCGTCTTATCATGGTCAAAAATTCATCATATAAAAATTTAATAATATCATACAATAATTGCCGTTTTGAGGACAATATGAAAATTAAGCTAGCCCAAGAGCAGTATTCCCCGAAGATTAAGGCGACTGAACATTGTAGTTCGAGGGCTGCTTAATCATATCAGTTGTTGGAAATTCTTGATCTATTTTTAGTCCAGTGTAGAAAAAAAAAATGTTTATGTTCATGTGGAAGGTCTAGTGCAACACAACTTAGTATGATTTTAAAATAATGAACCGCGACATATTAGAGGACTAGTCATTGTTACATCATATAAATATATTATAATAATATCCTAATACGTATAAACATATGTATTAAGAATTATCAGTATAATATACGTAAGCCATAGATTTTCTGGATTGTCCAGTTCTGATTATTTGTCCCCACATTTGCGTTTTGTTATTCTCAGTCAAAAATTCAATGCATTCTCAAATATTTATACCCCCGCTTGAAAAGTGGGAGGGTATATAGATATCGGTACTTCCGTCCGTCCGTCCGTCTGTTACACTTTGGAGTACCCATCTCTTATCCGCAACTCCTCTCATACCACTGAAGGAAATTTAATGAAACTTTCACAGATTCTTAATCACATATTGCCATTGTGAACCTTCTATTTTACTTTTTGGTCTGACATATATTTACGATTTTCCAGAGCAAAACATGGACACTGCCATTATATTCATTTTTGAGGCGGGGGTATCATATAGTGAGCTCATTGCTCACAGTACCTCTAGTACATGTTGTGAACGGTCCTCCTCCACCAATTTTATATTGAACAGTATATATAAATTTAAAAATTTTGAAATTTACAAAATCTGAAGGAAGAAAATGTTTGTTTTCAATCGATTCTTAATACTACCTTACACTATCCCAACAAAGAAGTGTGGATCAAGTTGCCTTGTAAAGTTCTTAGAGTGTTCAAGAAAATTTTGTTGTCAAGAGAAGTGTTGACTAGATCGAAGTCAAAAATGGCTAAAGCCTATTGATACGAAAGCTTGTAAGTGATAGAAATTGCTTGAACACAGTTAAGGTAGGACACAATAGATTAGGCCAAATTTTTCCTCAAATTCAATTTTCCTGAAACTTTGATGTGTTGTTCTAGGATACAAAATCTCTCTTTATGCATGATATGAAAGAACTTCAACCGCACATTTTTTGCCCACATAGACTGAAATATGGCCTATCAGACCCCTGTTAGAAGATTGTGAAATCAGACATAAGAATTGAGAATGAGCCTTATTTTAAAATTATCAACTGATCTATTGCAAATTTGTTTATTACTTTTAACAAAGATAACCTTTTTGTTGCTTTAAGTAAAGTAACTCAACTTGATACTGGAAAATTTGAGTAAAATATTAAGTAAAATTAGAACATACGTAGCGTCGGAATTGAAAATTTACATATAAATATCTGACAGTTTTAGCTTTCTTAAGAGAAAATGTTTGATTCAATTTTTACAAAAAATTAACAGAATGGTCCAAATGGGTCTTAGAATAAAATGTATAAAAATAAAGAAAATTGATCCGGTGGTTTCAGATACTTTTGCGATCAAAGAAATTTCAATGGCAAAAAAAAAATGATTCAGTAGATGACGTCGCAATATTTGACCTTTGACCTCTTGATATGACCTTGACCTTTGTAGCACATTAAGAATGGAGACTCCTTATATATGTGTCCAAATATCACTCCTGTACTATGTATGGAACAAAAGTTACACTGCATCTTATAACAGAGAGTCACATGCTTGTTTATTACACTTAGTTAGCATAAAAACATTCCAACATGTAAGCCCCCAAGTAACCAATATATAGGATTCTCTGATTTTTTCACAAAATATGACGCAAACGTGCCAAAACTTATTATTTTTTCTACAGGGATTCTTCATTGTTGCCAATATAGTAATATTATTCTTCTTTTCTCTGGAACTTTTTAAGAAATTGGTTAAAATAGAATCCACGGAAGTTTTGTCCTACCTTAAGGAACACTTAAATTGCATAATAATGCAACTTTTCTCACCAAAATATGCATACAATGTGATTACAGAAGATAAAGTTGAAGAATTTTCTTGCTTATAGAATGACCTTTCTACCCTAAAAGACAACAAATCTATACCTGTCTGGAAATAAAGAGCTACATGTCTTGAATATCAGAGATTTTTTTATACCCCCACGCCCCCGCTTGAAAAGAGGAAGGGTATAGAGTTATCAGTATGTCTGTCCGTCCGTCTTTTACGCTTTGGGGTACCCATCTCTTATCCGCAACTCCTCTTATACCACTGAATGAAATTTGATAAACTTTCACAGAACCTTTAATTTATTACATATTGCTATTGTGCACCTCCTATTTTACTTTTTGATCCAACACATATTTTGGGTTCACATGGCAAAACATGGACACTGTCATTATTGTATTCAAATGGGAGACAGGGGGTATATCATTTAATGAGCTAATTGCTCATAGTAACTCTACTTCATTTGTGCATAAGGTTTTGGAGAATAAAATAGACTTTTAACATTTGAACATAAATGTGTTGTTCCTCGAGTGTTGATTGATTGATTGTACATTGTTTAACGCCGAGTCGGCAATTTTTCAGCCATGTTTCGGAGGACTATAAGTTTAAATAATCGGTTTTAGAAGGATTTCAAGTGAGCGTACTCTTTTTCGAACTCCAGAGAATCGATCTTTTAATCTTTTACGTGCCAAGTGGGTTGTCATCCTTGACACGTGGCACCAATTTATTGAGTGTTGAAAATACCAAAATTCCGAAGACAGACTGAAACATATAGCAAATAAAGCTAGAATAGAAGATGTTAGGGGATAATACTAAGTTCTTATAAGTGCTAAAAAGCTAGAGCAACGTATTCGATGAAATCGGACAAGAATTTCTTCAGTTATATTTGATGGTGTGCTGAGAGATGTTGAGGTAGAAATGCGAGTTGATAAAGAGAGGATTCAGGAGTAATGTTAGGTAGAAGGGGGCTCAAAGGCTTTAGAACATGGTCAAATACGAGGGGAGAAATTAGAAAACTCTAAAGTCAAGTTTGTTTATACTATTTCCAGATAAAAATGAATCTTTTCTTGTATTATTTTGGTTTTTTAATATTTAATGGATTAATCGATAATATATATACATAAATTTCAACAACTAAATTTTCCATTTTAATGTGATCATATTAGTGTTCTTTTGGAATTTTACATAGTTCATTGTCTTCGCTCAGTAAGATGTTCACAAATCCTTTCTCCTATGTAAACGACATTAAGAAATAATTTGAAAAAAGGATTATCCGCAATTTTGAATCTCCATTTTGTTTTTTAACTTACAGCTGCACCATCATTCAATTGTACAATAGTGAGATGTAGAGGTAAACAAACAAATCTGCTGTGTATTGATGTTTGCAAATGTAAAATCCTGAACAAAGAAGAATAAAGAGACAATAGACAAATAAATCAGAGAACATTCGAATATAACACTCAGTTAGGTATTCACTCATTACTTCTTCATTTTTAACGACAATAAAAGAAAATTAGAAAAATTGGATGTCCGCCATTTCGAATCGCCATTTTCACCTCTTTAACGCCATTTTCATGAAGGCCAGCATATTTTTTTGGATTCAGCATGCTCGAATTAGATTTGAAAACAATGCTGGACCAAATAATAATTATTTGCTGTTAGAAGTTATTTCTAGCCTTCTTTTTAAAAATCAGGACCAGACTATTAGGAACGTGATTGAGAGTGGTCCATTGTCACACTATATCTCATGAGTACCTTCAGTCTTCGGTTTTAAATGTTTTATACATTTTAAGCTTGACAAGAAATAGTGCATTGATTTTGAAAAGAGAGAATTGGTAACTCAAACTGTACGTATAGGAAAAATGTTTAGAAAATGAAAGCTCATATTTTTTTATAATGTTCGTGATTTTGCTGCTCCGTGACTTAATGATACGAGTATATCCTGAAAAATCACCCAGACTTGATATCAATTTACAACAATTTGATATGAAATTTTGAAGACCATATAAGTAAAGATTCTTTTAAATTATGTGTGACATTTTGCCCGAATATGTCGTCAAATATTTTTTTCTGTGCAACAAGTCAGTTTAATTTATGAACGGCCCTCGTATTATGCGAATTTAAAAAATATTATGAATGAGAAAAATATTCACGTTCATAATAACATGAAAACTATATCTAGAGTATATTGATTTTACACTCTGGGCTATTTTAATCGATTTGCTTATTTCCTGTGATTAATTATGTATAGAATCTAAATTCAAAATTTTAAATTTATACAAAAACTGAAATCTAATACAGTCATGTATTTCATTGCTTTTGAAACATTTTTAAGTGAAATTCACACTGTAATATTTAGATATCAATTCATTTAAATAAATTTCTATAGAAATTGATCTACGCATTTTGAAACTTTATTTCAAAGTCTATGGTAATTGAACTTTGGTCCGTGCGCACTATCTGCGACATTTAATTACACCGATTGCTCACAGAACCTTTAGGTTCTTTCTGCATACCCGGTAATTTCTGCCTCATTTTCAAAGAATAAAACTGATCACGGTAGCCTAGATCGATTTGTGATCGGGAGGCCCGGGTACCATTTTCGTTCGCGGCGCCGCGTCATACCTAAGACGTAAGTAACTGTTCCTTCGCTAAGCGCTCGACATTAGAAGAGAAAGTCACGGGTTTTACGGATATGATCTTAAAAATGTAGGTCCCGTGTCACGATAGGCGCTGGCACGATAAAGAACCCTCACTGCTCAATGGCCCTGAGTGCTGAGTGTAGGTCAAAATTTGAAGCCCTTCATCGGCATACAGTGACGTCTCTATATGGGTGAAAAATTCTCGAATGGAACATTAAACAATATACAATCAACCAATTAATCAAAGAATAAAAGACTTTCTTGTCTTTTTACATGTATTCTTTTTAAAACTTTTGACTTTATAGTAAACATTGAAAGACGGTTGTGAAAATTGAAGTGTCCGAAACTTACATGATGTATAC